>JBCEWC010022103.1:0-10171 GCA_038996855.1 Solanum aculeatissimum | reverse complement strand
GATGATTTTTTAGATAGCCATGAAATTTAAATTTTTGTGGCTATTACTAAATAATAGCTACGATTTTCAAATTCATAACTTAGATTTCGTAGCTATAAGTATATTTTCTTGTAGTGATATTCCTTAGGAAGGTTATTTCAGAATAAAAGAATAATAACAAAAAGCTTTCCCAAAAATATCACAAAATGCTGCCAAAATTCAATCAAATATGGAAAAACTGAATTCCAAGAAGTTTTATGCGTAGAGGAAATAGAGATGTGTGTTAGATTATGAATCAGTGCATTTCATGTTTGAGGAATATATAAAATATTGATATATTTAAAAAAAATCGTCAATCTTCATATATTTTCGCAAGTGATATTTATTTTCCGCAGTTGTTATCTTTAATTTGTAATATTTGGACCAGAAGCTTTGCGTATGTGTTTATTTCATCCTAATTCTAATATTTGTATTACTTGAAATAATTGATTTGGGTGATATAGTAAAATCGTAGCTGAAGCAACTGAAAAAATAATTTATTAGGAGTAATATTACATGCCGGAATCACTGGCCTTCCTAATGTCGAGAAGTCTATGCTGTTCAATGCCGTTGTAAGTCTATTTTCATTCTTATCTTTTCTTCTGCAATGACGAACTTGAATTCCTACTACATAATTATAGAAATGCCTGTAGTCATGCAATTAAATCTCAGAAACTGGACGTAAAAGCTTAGAAATTCAACTACAAGTACGAGTGTGTGATGAGCTAGATGTCTACTGGAGCGTAGGTATAGTTACTGGTGTTTCTATCAGAAGGAATTGAACAACTATCCAATTTTCCAGATCCTACTCGACAACTAAATTGTTGTTCATCTTTTGATAAATGCATACTGCGTATCTGTATGAAGGATGTTATTCAGTAGTTAGAGGGACTATAACTGAGGTTTTGAGTTGATGAATATGTTATTAGTTCTACTTGCTGTGAAAAAATATCATATTATTGAAGAATTTGTGTGGTTACTTGCATTTGGTAGATCAAGTAGGTGTGAAGTGAGGTTTTCTTGATTGGGTGTCAGTTCAAGTGTTAAACCAACAAAATGATAGTTGTTGTTCTGCTTCTTTTTATGGTTGTCAATGTAGATCATATTGTATCTTAAACTTAAGGTATCTCTGAAACCTCTAGCATTAACTGACAAAATGAGTTATGTATTATACTGTTCTTAAGTTTTTATTTGCTAGCAGGTGTGAACTGCATATGTACTATTAGTCTGTTACAGATTGTTTGACGTTTTTGAAAGTTTGCTCCAATTTTTGTGAGGATAAAATGAGGTATTACTCATGACTCTCACAACTCTTCAACAAAAATTCAATTTACTTTTACATTGCCACCTTCTGACTTAACTCTATCTCATGTATATTTTCACTATTGTTATCTTACAGAAAATTTTTTGTAGACTTTTGACTTTATATATAGAAACTCCAAAATCCTTGTACATATAACAGTTGTGCAATCGTGCAACTCATGCTAAAAAGGTACACAAACGCCATCCAAAATTTGTAAGCTTACATTTATCCTCCAAAATCTATATTAAATACACTCTCTGTATCTTCTTCAATTTTTCCCGCGCAGATGGCAAAAGGCCTACATGGAGCAACTACATCTTGCAGACTCGATATCGAAAGTGGACTACAAAAACTTTATAATATTTGCTTTGTCTCCTTTCTATCAAACTTTTTCTATAACATTTCCATATAATAATTTATGTTAGTGTCTTATCTAATGATACAAACTTTACTTACATCTTAACGCAAAAAGTTGCTCATGCCTTGCACGGGCACCACTTCCCTAGTTTATTATAAATAACGTATGCCTTTTTATTTTTTCAAACAAGTTTCTACTCCCTTTAGTCCATATAAGTAAAATTATTGAGAAGTGTTTTTCATAATTCAATAAATAATATTTTTCATATTTATTTTTAGCATAATACATAAATTAACCCTTTAACTTGACTTCAAATTATAAGTTGCATCTCCAACTTTTAAAATGCATAAACAAACACTCCAACTAACCTATTCTTAATCATTTAAACATGTTCGTCCAACAACCAAAACACATGAAACACAAACTCGATGATGTGTAATTTATGTCCAATCCCATGATGCCATGTCATTAAAATTATTCCACCTATTTATAATTAAAAAAAAAGAAAAGTAAAAGAAACATTTGTGCTTGGCCAAAATAAATTTATTTTACAAAAAAATCAAATTTTATAAATTTTAATTTTTTACTCCATCTTGGGCCCTCATCCCCCCAACCCCCAACCCCCAACCCTCACCCCATACAAAAACAATTAAAATTTATTTTCACAAAAATTCACATTTTGAAAATTTTAATTTTTTTACTCCACCTCGGACCCCTAGTCCCCCTCCACCCCATACAAAAAAATTAAAAATTTATTTTCTAAAAAAATTAAATTTTGTAAATTTTATATTTTTACTCCATCTCGATCCTCCCCCCTCCCCTTCCCCCCCAAAAAAAATATTTTTTACAAAAAATTCAAATTTTGAAAAATTTAATTTTTTATTCCACCTCACCTCATCCCTACCCCCACCTACCAAAAAAGAATTTAAATATTTATTTAAAAAATATTTCAAATTATGAAATATTTTCATGTTAAAAACTAGAAAAAAATTCTTGAAGATATTTCAAATTATGAAATATTTTCATGTTAAAAACTAGAAAAAAATTCTTGAAGATTAGTGATAGAAGGAAGAAGAAAACTGGTATTTTCAATTGAAATATAAATATATATGTATATAAAAGATAGTTATTAAGGGCAAATAGTCATTTCAATCTTTTTCTTTTTTATTATTTTGGGCCTAAAAAAAGGAGTTCACGCGTTTAATTTTCGTGTAGTACACACGTTTTGCTAACTAGGACAAATGTGTTTAAATAATTAAGAATAAGTTAGTTGGAGTGTCTGTTTGTGAATTTTGAAAGTTGAAGGTCTAACTTATGAATGGAAGTCAAGTTAAAGGTTAACTTATGTATTATGCTTTTATTTTTTATTTTATATAAGTTTCGTAAGCACTTTACATTTTTAAGAAATTAATTTTTTTAAAAAACTTTAATATATGCTCTTTAAGTATTTTGTCATAACTCATAACCTCGCACCCTCACAATTCACTTGATATTAGGAGTGAGCCTCAGACTAGAGGAGTATACATTTGAAAAAGAACCACCAAAAGTTGAAACTTGAAAATTAAAATCAGAAGTAGCATCTGTCGGAATCGGCGCGCTCATGTCCGCCGCAGCCGCAATGGCAGGTTTATCAAAGGCGCCGGGAGCTTTCACCATTACACCACACAAGCTTTCTATTTGCATTCTCATTCAAGTCTATGCTCCCCCTTCACAAAGCTCAGTTCCTTTCCCTTTCTCTTCCGTCGCTCAACACAATCTTCTGGGCTCCTTCTTATTGTCTCTCACTAAGGTAGAAAATTCAAAATGTTGTTCGCTTTTGTACACTTTGCGTGATTATTAGATAGTCGATTAGAAATTATTCAGTTTCAATTTTCTGCTGAAAGTTTTTTTTTTTGTCAGAACACTAAGCACTGATTCTGACTCAGAAACTTATTCAGTAAAAGTTTGATGTCGGTTGAATATTGTAAAAAGAATTTTGAACCAAATAAAATTAATGAGCAAAATAAGGGTATTGATTGGAAAAGTGATTATTCACAATGAAATTGTTTTGGTAAATTACAATGATGTAATCAATTTAGATAACATGATCTTTTCTTTTAAATAGTTAATTGTTGAACAAGGTTTAAAAGTAATGCAGTAACCTTTATGAAAAAGTGTTTTTTTTTTTATGATAATTAAACACTGATTATGGTTAGTGACACCGGTTTAGTCCGAGCTTGCAATTTAATCAGATTAAAGGAACAAACGAAACAGCTCCTCAAGGTCGGTGCTATGTGCTGCACTTGTAGTACCTTTGACAATAGAAGATTCAGAATTCTACTGTATTAGAAGTGGATTTATGTTGATAGGGTTAAAATTTCTGTCTTGAGCTTAATTTACTTTATGTCTTGAGGAACGGTACCAGAAACTTTTACCAATGTGTTTGATATGCATTATGCTGATTTGGATTTTACTAGTTATTTTTTCTTGGTGTGGAGAATGTGTTTTAGGACTTTATATCAATGCTTTTGGCGTTAAAATGGTTAGGGTCCAAGTGTCCCAGTATAGTGTGGTGAGTGCTGTTTGAACAAAGCAAAATTGTCTTTTTCTCTTGGAACAGTCTTCTGAGGATATTTTTGAGCCAAAGCTGGATGAACTCGTGGCACAACTTAAAGAAATCGGAGGTGTTTTGAATCATTGGTTGAGAGACCATTTAGCTCGCAAGTTATCATCATTAGCTTCACCAGATGATTTGTTTAACTTTTTCAACGACTTGCGAGGTAATGGAATTCATTGTTGCTCTAAGTTAGCAACCTGCTCAACTTTTTATTTATAGAGTCTCATGATATTATTATGACTAGGCATACTTGGGGGTTCAGATTCAAATATGGATGACGATCAAATCATTTTGGATCCTAGCAGCAATCTTGGAGTCTTTGTTCGTCGGTGCTTACTTGCTTTTAATCTATTGTCATTTGAGGTACTATCAAACTATTCATCATCTTGTCAGAAAGGCTTCTCTTTGTCAAGACGAGGGCACCAATGAAACATAAAGTTCAAAGCATGAACCTTAAGTGTTATTCTTGTGCACTCGTGGCCATTCTTGAGCAGTTTGATTTTGGGTTCTACTTTTCCAATTCAACTTGCTATATGTTACTTATTTTTTCTTGGATGATGCACATAGTAATTTCACTTATTTAAAAAGTTAATAAACATGTATCTCTGGATTGTTTTTCTCTGAGTAGGCTGTCTGTCATCTTTTGACAAATGTAGCAACATATTGCAAAGAATCTCTCTCAACTTATGAGTTATCACATTTCGACGAATCTGATAGCGATACTGAAGCACCAATGCACTATGAGAACATGGATTTGGAGAGTTTTGTTGTTGAGAAAGTCAACAAAGAAGTTGAATCAAGACATGTGGTTGATGAAAGGCTTCCTTTCCACAATCATGCACCTAAAGCTCTAGTTAGAGCAATTGAAGGTATTTTTCTTTGGTAGATTTCCTAAAGAGTAATACCATATTCACATGCATTGGGAAAGATTGATTCCTGTGTGTTGCAAAGTTTGCATCCAATTGTTCAGTTGAGAATTATCACTCCATGAGAAATGGCTTTGTGTTCCGAAAGGAAATAAAGAAAGAGTAGAGCTATGCTCCTTCCAAAAACATTTCGTTGCTATTTGTCACAAGGATAACCATTCTTTCTACTTATTCCAACAAGAAAAGGGTTTTGGTGCAGCATATAGGTAGTTAAACAATTTAAAACACAGTTCATATTTACTCTGTGAAGTGTGAACAACGAAGAAAACCAGGATTCTAATTTCAGATAATATTTTTTGATAAATATTGTTATAGATGATATAGTCATATTGAATTTAGCTGATATTCTACGAACTCTAGATCCAGTTGGACACAGCTTTTTCAGTTCTTGTAGTTTTGCTCCCTTTGCTGTGAAGATGAGTAACTTATTTGAAAACTTGGTCAATCAAAGGATATAACTCTATGGGAATTATCCACTTATGCTGCACAAATTATCAAGTGAATTCCCAAAAATCACATGAACAAAAGGTGCTGCAGTTATAATAGACCTTTGTTTATTACTGTAGCAATCTTGTTTACCTGCCTAGGATATGATTACTGTGTAGACAAACAACTAGTTTTGAAGCCTGTAAAATAGAAGTATGAAGGATCTATAGGTATTTCCCTCTCATGCAGTACAAAATATTAAGGGAATTCCAAAAATTAAAATCAACAGAAGCTGTAGAAGCTATTACTGACCCTTACTAATTGTATAATAGTCTTATTTACCTGCCTAAGATAAGATGTGTTGATATGTGCTTAGTAATTCGAGTATCATGTTTAGCTTTAAGCTGTCCTTTGTTCTTGCTTACTAATGTTCTTTTAGAAATGAATAAGCCTAGAGAAATATGCTTTTTAAGTGCTAATGTTGGTTAGTCATGGCTTGCAGATCCTGATTTTTCTTCTGGGCCACAAGTTAGAAAAATCAATAAGCCTAGAGAAGTTGGCGCATGTGCATCTTCTTCTTGTGATGTATCGGATCCTGTTGATTCTCCATCTGGGGCTTTCTTACGTACAAACTGGCAAATACAAGGTTATCTATTGGAGCAAGCTGATACGATTGAAAGGTCATTGAAGTTTTATTGATACTACTATTCAGCACTTTATGTTTGTCCAGAGACTCTTGTGAATCACTTAATTGAATAATTTATTTTCTCTTTCAGGCAGGGAAGCTCCTTCCCTCTGAATGCTTTTGAGTCTGTATTGAAGGACCTTCGTAAATTAGCTCCTGAACTACATCGTGTAAGATTTTACGGAGTGAGGTGTTTTGGGGATTTGAGTTGATTTTGAGTTATCTGTCTCTAAATTAACTTTTTGTGCATTGAAGGTTCACTTCTTGCGTTATTTGAATAGCCTGTATCATCAGGACTATCACACCGCTTTAGAAAATATTCACCGATATTTTGATTACAGGTATACTTATATCATCTATTATGTTGTCTGTTACATTTCAAACTTTCTTCATGTTTGCATTAATAAATACTCATATAATCTTTGCATGATGCTCAGTGTAGTATAAAGTTGTAGTTACCTTGTGCATATTTACTCAAACATACCAGCAATCAACCAGAAAATTAGACATTTGGTCAGTGTTATCAAAAGCAAAAAGTTCAAAGGTCCATTGAGGATGTTACCACAAATAAAGCATGAGCTTTAATGAAAAAGACACAAAGGGAGAAAAAAAAATTAAATATATTTGTTTAGTCCAAAACTAATAATTATAGGGATGAATGACAAATACATGAACTAGGAAATTGAAAAAAAAGAATAACGATAAAGTGAAATATTAATTGTTTAGTGTCGCCTCTTTAAAAAGGGCTCATTGGAAAGAAAAAGTATGTCTTAGAACCTTGATCACGATTTTAAAGCGCACATTAAGTGAGAAAAGTGCTCAACATGTTTTGAGCGTCGCTTTAGGGCTTGAGTGTGCCTTTGATAACACTGCATTTGGTTTGAAGAAGATATGTTGTCACATTCTAGGCAACCATAATGTTTCCTTGGGCTTAGTGGTGGACCAACAAATCCTATCTAGAGGATTTATAAAATTATAAAAATGCCACATTTAGGATTTAAACCTGTGACCTAAAGCAAATTTTGAATTCATATTACCACTACATTTAAAATTATTCCTTTATATCAAGGAGGTTCAAAAACTTATGTGATTCGGGATGGCCTAGTGGTTTGGGCTCGGGGCTTCGATGTTGGAGGTTTCAAGTTCGAAACCCCTTGTTAGCGAAAGCAAAGAGGTTTGCCTTTTGGGTCTAGCTCGTCGCACTTAGCTTGCCTAGTATGGATTATCTCTCCTGTGTGGTTTGCGAGCTATTGTATAGGAGCGGGGGTTTACCTTGTGTGCACTCAAAGGGTAGCGGCTGCGAGTTCCCCTTGTCATAAAAAAAATTATGTCAAAAAAATTATTTTTATCCAATTAGCACAATAGTTTGAGTTCTCATTGTTACATATTGATTATTATGCCTTGTGCCTAGCATATATTTTACTGTTTTGTATACTATTGTACCTTTTTGATCTTCTGTAGTTTATTGAGTTATTAGTTCTTAGTTTAGTGGCGTTGGGGTCTGATGGTGGATTAGGGTCATGTCGTTGGTTGGGGTCGGAGAAAGGGGTAGTAGTGGTAAGAGGGAAACAAGCTTACTTAAGTTGAGAGTAGGGTCGTGGAACATAGAATCACTTACAGGAAAGTCCATAGAGTAAGTGAAGAGTCTTAAGAGGAGACAAATTAATATAGCATGTGTTTAGAAGACCAGATGGGTAGTTACCAAAGCCCGAGACATAGACGAGTTTAAATTATGGTACTTTGGTGCACTAAGGCTAGAAATAGAGTAGGTATCCTACTAGGTGAGGACCTTAGGAAGTATGTGGTTGAGGTTAGGAGGATTAATGATAGGATAATTGATACACCCAAATTCACACTTCAAGTGAAGTGTAAAGTGGTCGCTGATCAAATATAGAACCCAACAAGAGTTGGGGTCGATCCCACCGGGAATGTGTGAGAATAAAACTACCAGCACTTAGTTCCAAGTGTAATAACTATTTCCGAAATAAAAATGCATAATGTAAATGGGGTTTTTTATGATACGAAAATTCGATTGCAAAAGTATTCTACCGATAACTACCTAACATTAACTACTGGAGTTCAACAATTGATTGCTAGACTAGGATTGCAGTCCCCATGACACCAATTTCGATATTCAAACCTAAGGCTTTTACGATTGTGATCACATGCACAGAGTAAGCAAACAGTTAACACCTAATTCACCTTCCAGTCCCTCTTAGGTGCATTTCGTTCATCACTTTCCAGTCTCAGAACGTTTACCCTTTTTTGCCCCTTGCTTTAGACCCCAGGATGCTCTCACCTTCCGGTCTCGAGCACTTAGACTAGGTTAAAAACCCTGAATTCTGTCATAGGATTCTTTTCCTAATCACTACATCCCTCTCGGGCATGTAATGAATACTGGCTTACCCTAATGCGTCGACTCATTAAGATGTAACTTATATTGAAGAATTCCTATGATGTATATGATGATCACTCTCGAATTTCGCCCTAGATTTGCCTATCTTACTTGGTTATCATGGTTCCCACAACCCTAGTTGTGGGTTTAGCCTAGCATGATTGAAGAAATTAACTTAGAACAAGATGAAGAATTCATAACTATAATTTAGACTTGAATATGCACCTAATTCACGGATTACAATTGCAAATATGCGGATGAAATTCACAAATTGGATGAAAACCCTTCAAAAACTTCATTCGATCGTTAAAATCTGTCTCCAGCAGTTTGTGATAATGAAAAACGACCTAAAAATACATATATATATTAACTAAAACCTAATCCGAATTAAAATAGGAAATCCAACTTTCGGCATGGTCGACGACAACTACACGGACCGTGAGGCACTTCACGGTCCGTGAGACTGTCCGTGTGACCTTACTTGACAACAATTTCTGTGCAGTTCTAGCTGAAGCTACTGCCTCCCCAAATGGTTGGGCAAACGGTCCATGAAACGCCACACGGCCCGTGATGGGTCTCGTGTGGCTTCACTTGACAACAATTTCCAGTGCAATTTTAGCTGAGGCTACTGCCTCTCTTCATGGTCGGGCATACGGTCCGTGAAACGCCACACGGCCTGTGATGGGTCCCGTGTGGTTTCACTTGGCAACCATTTCCAGTGCAATTTCAGTTGGAGCTACTGCCTCTCTTCACGGTCAAGCACACGGTCCGTGTGCTTTCCCACGATCCGTGTCAGCTTCCGTGAAATTTGCCTTGACTTCTTTACTGCCTCCTGAAATCTTCACACTGCAAGTGTTGGCCCACAGTTTAGCTCACGGTTCATCTGATGGCTCACGGACAGTGCCCGTGAAGCTGCCCTTTAACATTTCCATTCACCACTTCGATGACCACTGTTCACGTACGTCAACCACACGGTAGGGTACACGGCTCATGTACTGCTTCACGGTCCGTGACCCTGTCCGTGGGTTGTGCCTTCAGTTGTATTCATCTTAACAACTCCAGGTCGAGTTCAAGTGTAGGGCCACGGTCAGCTCCACGGTCCGTGAGTGTGTTCATGGTCCGTGAGGCCTTCCGTGAAGCCTCACTTGGTCTTTTTCAGTTTGCCTTCGGCTTGTAGTACTCACTATCATCTGCACGGCAACCCCCAAGACCTATGTAACCTCACACGACCCGTGAGAGTGCCCGTGTAGGTCTGGAAGTCCAATTTCTTCATTTCAAGCTTCCTTTTCGCCCGAATCCATGCCTCAACCTTATCCTGAAAAATAACACTAAACGAAACATTAAGCACACAAATTTGCTTGAGAACTCGTGAAAATTCCAAGTTAACAGCATTATCGGAGTCGCATTTTCACGACTCATCAACACCCTCAACTTAGAATTATTGCTTGTCCTCAAGCAATGACT
>JBCEWC010022102.1:0-10171 GCA_038996855.1 Solanum aculeatissimum | reverse complement strand
TTGGAAGTCGGTATATACCGACCTTGGGAGGTCGCTATTCAAAAGCGACCAAGCTTTTTCTGACCTTCGCTCGGAAGTCGGTATTTTTGACAATACCGACTTCTTGGTGGTCGATATTTACAGTTTTTCTAGTAGTGACTAACAGGAAAAGGAAGCTTAGTGTGTTTTGCTAGAGGACAAACAGTGCACTTATAATCTTCATCTGCCAACTGTCTAAGAGATTGATGTTTTTTAATAATCTCTAGAGGAGCATGACCCAACCTTCTATGTCAGAGAGTGTTGGATACAAAAACTTGTTCAATTGTGTTAACATACTTGAGTGATAAACATTGAGATACTTGATTAGCTGTGTTTCCTTTCAGAATGTATAATCCTTGGTCTTTTTTACCATTCCCTTTCACCATGCCACTATAGAGGTCCTGAAATATACAAAAATCAGGAAACAAATTCACTGAATACTGTAACTCCTTGGTTAGTTTTGAGATAGACAACAAATTGAACTTGAATTCTGGGAGAAATAACACATTAGATATCAATTGATTTGTTAGGACATATGACTTGCCACTATGAGTAGCATGTGCCTCACTGCCTGTGGGTAAGTGAACATAATTTTTCTTATGATCTGGGACCTTTTAACAGTTGTGTAACACCTCAGGGTTGGATGTCATATGGTTCGTTGCTCCTGAGTTTATTATTCACTTACTGTGAGTAGCATTATTTAGATAGGTCATGGTACCTGCATTAGTTGCTGGAGTAGGACTATCTTCTTTACTACCTTTGTTTAGCAACTGGAGAATCTGTTGATATTGTTCTTGAGTGAAGTAGGGAGGTAGTTGAGCTATAGTTTCCTGATTATGTTGAGAAGCATTGTCATGAAAACTGAAGCAATTCCTTTCCTGACCATTTTCTACATAATTGCTTGCCTGATTTGCAAATTGACCTATCCCTTTTTTTTGGACTTAGGCCAGTCTGGAGGATATCCAATTAGCTTAAAACAATTTTCCTTTATGTGGCCATTGTAACCACAATACTCACACACTATTGACCCCTTCTTCTGAGTTTTGTAATTGTTTGCTAAAGGCACTTTACTAGTGTAGTTACCATTAGAAACTGAGCCTCCTCTTGAATTGTTACCCCCTAAGAACGTGTTTCCTTTGTTGTGGCTGGATTGAGTTCTAGCGAGCACTCCTTTGCCCTTATAGTTGGAACTAGTTCCTCCCTTTTGATTGAAGAATGCTGCAGCTTTCAGTGAATCACTGACCATAGATGGGATATTAGCTAGGGATCTCTGACTTTCATAATTAACAACCATTGAGTATGCCTTGTTTAGAGTAGGAATTGGAGACATCATGAGAATTTGACTCCTATATTGAGCATAGGTCTTATTCAACCCCATAAGAAATTGTAGTAGTCTCTGATATCCATGGTGTTGGGCATAATTCCTTGACTCAGGACAACTACACCCTGGGCAAGGCATTAGTGCATCAAACTCATCCCATAAATTCCTCATCCTAGAAAAATAATCAACTACAGGCAGAGTTCCTTGAGCTAAAGTTACAATCTCTTTATATAAGTAAAACATTCTAGATCCATTCACAGTATCAAATCTCTCCTTCAAATCTAGCCAGACTTTATGTTCATTTGAGGCATAGATGATACTACTCAACAATTTCCTTTTGACTGAGTTCATAATCCACGACAAAACTACTGCATTCACTTTCTCCCATTGTTCATGCAGAGGAACATCAAATTTATCTTTAGTATGCCTTCCATCGATAAAGCCTAGTTTACTTTTTCCTAACAGACCTAATGTCATTGATCTACTCCATAGAGCATAGTTTTCAGATCCAATTAGTTGAATAGAAACCAGAAAACTACCTGGTGTGTCATTAGGGTGGAGATATAGAGGATAATTGTGATCTATCTCACCTTTGCTTGTGCTTCGAGATATAGACAGACCTGGTGCCATTGACGCCTCTTCTGTTGCCATCAATTCACCTTCTTCTTCTATTAGAATCTACTTGATTTCAGCTGACTCTACCTGAGTCTAAGTTCACCAGTGAGTTGGTGACTCTGATACTATGTTAGCTTACATTAATGGAGGAAATCACTAGAAGAGAGAAAAGGGATTTTAAAGAGAGAGTTTCTGGTAAGTGAGCTATATTATTCAATTGATTTAGGCTCAATATATGTGCATATATACTACACTGTACAACTATCACTTCTAACAACTTTACAATTACCTTGATTAGTTACTAACTAACTTGATTAACACTAACTAACTCTAGTTACATCAACTTGATTATTCTCTCAACACACACGTTATGTTACTACAAGATTAAAATGTATTCTGATATATTTGACATATCTTTAATTTAACAACATAAAATTTAATGGAGACAATATTTAGTTTGATTGAAAAATTATCAAAGTAAAATTTTATTCTTTTTATCTTGTAGTAGAATAGATAGTTATTTAAAAACATATTCATACAAAAAGAAAAAGAGGAACCACAAAGCGGAATAAAAAATTTGTTGCTGCAGGTCGATCCAGTAGAATAAAAAAATAGTTGTTGTTGAGGTTTGATCCTAGGACCTCTGGTTTAAAAGTTAGGCATCAACCACCAAGCCAAGCATCTTATATAAATGCAAAAGCACACAGTTTATATATATATCCTAAGCTTAAGAAATGTTGGAAAATATATTGTAAATTGAAAACTTTTGTCCTATTAGACATGTATACATCATTCTCTAAGGGAAAAAGGTCAAATATGCCCTTGTACTATAAAAAAGGAGCAAAAATGCCTTCAGTATATACTTTGGGCCATTTATGTCCTTATACTATCAGAAATGGGTCAAAAATGCCCTGATACTAACGGAAAAGGGTAAAAAAATGCCCTTGATTTATACTTTGGTCCAAAAATGCCCTTGTCAATGATATTTTGGTCCAAAAATGAAGATAAGGGAATTTTTTGACCAAAGTATTGACGATAAGGACATTTTTTTTAATTAGTATTACTTCAATTTGAGAAAAATAATTAAATTTTTTTTTTGCTATATTATAATTACTATTTTTATTGTTATCTAAATAAAAATCAATGTTTGGTTTAAAAATTAATGTTTGGTTTATTATGATCTTATATTTATGACATATATTATTTGCTACAGGGATACGATATTCTATATAAATTGATGAAATGAGATTAAGAAAATAATTACTTTTTTTACATTTCTATTAGTTAATGTGATTTAAAAACAACAAAATAAAAAAAAAATTCTTTAAAAATAATTTTTATTAGGAATACAATATGTTTAAAATATATATATATATATATATATATATTCATTTAAAGAAGATCATTTCTGATCCTTTTCCCTTCTCTTAAATTTGAAGGATGAAGTTGATCTACAAATAAATAAGCATGGAATGCTAATCCTTGAGTTGCCAATGGTGGTGCCTTATTCTATCAATCGACAGCTACTTGGATCGATTCCTGCAAAATGGTCCAACACTAGTTGTGAGGTTTTGTCCTAAACCAGCCCATATATATATGTAAATCATTTTATGAAAGAAAAAAAAATACTATTAATAAGATGCATAAATTTTGTAATTTAATTTTTTAAGAGGTGAGTTTTATAATAAGAACAAACTAGAAATTTTTTATTTTGCCTCGATAATTATAAAAGAAATTGCCATTAAATTCTATATGCTTTTAAGTTAGATATGACATACGATTCACTTTGAAAAGTTTAAATTGTTTTATACAATCTACTCATATTAAGTATTTCAAATATAATTTTATTTAATGTGATATTTCATCTCTCAAACTAAAAATAAAATTGTTCATTAAATATGCTTTTCTACTATTAATTTTACAAAGAAAGAAATTAAAATATAGACTATATCTAATTAAAACATGGACGAGTAGTATGAATTAAAATAAAGAACTTTTTAAAAAAAATAAATACTATTAATTATATACCAAATTTCTACTTCATTTTTTCGGATAAAGTATTTTAAAGAGAAATATTTATGATCATATATATATAATTGTAAAAACAAATGGATTTTTTTTTTTAAAAAAAAAGTAGATTTCATCCCTCACCAACCCCCCACATTTATCACACCAACGCGTCTGTGAATTGTGATCGTATAATTTCTATCATATAAATCACATTTTTTTTTATTTTTTCTAATATAAATACTTGTATATATCTCTCTCTCTCTCTCTCAGTTGGACTTTTTCAAGCTGGCTGCTGAGCCTACATTTCTGCTGTTTACCCATTTGTCTACTCTGAAGTTGGTTGCCAATGGAGTTGGTGAGTCATTTAATAGTTATCTCTCCTATTTTCAAATAATGGAAAAAGAAAATGTTTAAGAATTTGAAATTTGGGTTGGCTTTCTCCACTCACCAAACTTACCAACCCACATTGGCTTTACTCTTTGGAATACAAAAAGAGAACACTTTTTTTATTGTTTAAAGACTTTTTTTTTTCTGGGTTGTGATTCTTGAATTGTGGGGTTTTGAGATTTCTTTGGTGTGTGTTGGGTGGTCAGGTTGTGGATTTTGGAGTGAAGAAGATGGAGGGTGAGGCAATGAGGAAGAACCAAACTCTGATTTGTGCACCAATTATGGCTGATTCTGTGGATCAAATGTTGATTCTTATGCAAAAGGCTAAAACTAGTGAGGCTGATCTTGTGGAGGTCCGATTGGATAGCCTGAAAAACTTTAATCCTCGGACAGATATTGATACTATAATCAGACAGTGTCCTTTGCCTACTCTCTTCACTTACAGGTTTCAATTCCTAGTTTCTGACATGGGTTCTTCAAGTTTGTCCCTACTTTATGTGTTTGTTGTGATAGCTGGTAGATTAAGAATGATCATTAAGATTTATCCTTTTTCCTTGTTTTGCTTAGTAATCCAGAGAATAGAATAATAAGCCTTAGTTGGTAGTACGACAACAATATACCTCATGTAATCCCCCACAAGTGGGGTCAGGGTGATGTGTACGCATTCTTACTGCCTTGTGAAGGTAGAATAGTTGTTTCTGGTAGACCCTCAACTAGAGTGAGCATATCATAAAACAAGTAGGTAAGCAAATACAATAGCAAAGAAATCATGCTGAAAACAAACTAGGAAGAGAACAAGTAGCAACAACAAGTAATATGATAACTGAAGCAAAGGGATAAGCCTTAGTTGGTAGCAGTATTAATTGTATATGATTCAGGACTTCCTACAGCTAGCTGAAACAGAAAAATTGGAACTCTGCGTGTGAGAGAGATATGTAACAGACAATAGCAAGTTTTTGATTTGACTAAGGAGGGATAGCCTAGTTGAAAAGGACATCCACCTCTAACCATGAGACTGAGAGTTTTGAGTCACCAAGGACACAAGCAGGAAAATCCATTGTTGGCCCGTTGTATCAACAGTTTTAGAAGGGGGGTTACCGTATTGTTGAATCTCCACTGAATCTGTTGCCATTTTCATTTACCACTTTCTACGTTCCATCATTCAGTTTGCTGTGAAGCCTTTTTCGTTCAAAATTCATACTGAAAATGCTTATTCTGTATCTGTTGCTCAGACAAATTATATCCCTGTTTGTTAATATGCACTCTTTTTTACTTTCAGTAAAAACATGTCACCAACTTGACTTGAAATAGTTGAGCACAGAACCAGCCTCCCCTAGCAAGCTTTTCTTAGAAGAAAATAGTATGAAAGGGAATGAAATAACTTTCCCCTGATTGGTTCCATTTCACATTGATAAAAAATGGATTTTGATTCCTAGCTCAAACTCAAAAGTTAGTTCATGAGGGAGGGTTGCTCTAAACCATATAAGGAGACCATAACTCATAACACTCCCGCCCACACCCATGATTGGACAACTAGAGAATGAATATGATATAATATAATACAGGGACCCAACATTGAGAAACACAAAAACAAGGATTGATGGGTCCGACTCAGATACATCAAGATCAGAAATAGACCTTGGGTATAAGTCAAACTCAAAAGCTAGTTCAGGAGGGGAGGATTGTCAAGACCATATAAGAAGATTATAACCTATCAATCAATGTGGGACTTATCATGCTTCCTACTAGTACAGTATATGCTTTTCAATTTGCAGCTATTTCTTCATGGTGGGGGTGTAATATTAAGAAGGTAATGTCTGACATATCATGTAGATACAAATATAAGGAGCGTTATGACATAGCTTAGACCTTCCTAAGGTTAATTACTTTTTCGCTGGTCGGTCTTTTCACTTTCTATTGATACACTCATGTTCTTCGACCTGCAGCTATGTTTTGGGCATGGGGAAGGTGCCAGGGGGAGGGGATAATGTTAAGATGGTACTATCTGACATATACTGTAGATACACATATAAGGAGCTCTACAACATAGCTTGGATAAAGGCATAGGGTATGGTTGCTTGCTACTTTATCTATTTTGACCCGGAACTCAAGAAGACATTGGGTTTTTCAATGGTACTAGGATCTTTTGTATGTATTTTTTTTATCGTTTTGGTTATATATTTTGACCGTTTATCTTTCTCATCACTGGCTTTTTCAGGACACCAATTACATGAACTCAAAAAGACATTAATATTTCCATCTGGCTTATTATACGCTTAACAAGCCATCTTCTTTATTTATATTGATATTCTTGTTTGTCACCAACTTGTGCATCATTTTTGTGATGCATGTTTTCACATGGAAATTTTGTGAACCATACTTCAATAATACAAGTAGAATACTTATGTGCAGGATTTTGGTGTTATGTCTATTACATTTTTGACATTATAAAACAAGGCCACTTCTATATCTTCATGCAAGAGTGAAGATATCTGAGTTCAACCTTGTGATAGAATTTATTGCAGTTCCTGTTAACTTGTGATAACAAATATTAGTTCTTTTATAATAACATGCAAATATAGCTCTACTTTCTGATTTTATAATTTCTCTCTTACTTCTCAACATTGAGAAGTGCATTATAAAAATTTCGGAACTTTACCTACTTTGCTAGGCCCACTTGGGAAGGTGGTGAGTATGCTGGTGATGAAACGAGTCGATTGGATGCACTTCGATTAGCAATGGAGTCGGGAGCTGATTACATTGATGTTGAGCTAAAGGTAAATTTCAAACTAAATGGCCCTTCCTACCTTATCCGTAAAAAAGAAAAGAAAAAAGAATGATGAGCTTTCCCTGAGTGACTGCTACCAAGTGTCCTCAATGGAATTGATCAGGTAAGTGCTTGAAAAGGAGAATACAAGGCCAATCAATCCAGTCGCCTGACTTTCAGATCTCCAAAAACTTGAGTACTAGAAATTCCAAAGCATCTTAATAGGTGTATTAACTTTCCAGTTTTGTATTGAGACTTTGAGCATGACTTTTGAGATGTATGGCCTGTGATGCTCCTTGCATGAAGGATATTCAGTCACAGACCGATTTTTCCAACTAAGAATCCCTTCCTGTTGGAACCTATGATATATATATAAAGCTTTGCTAACTTTAACATCAACCTTTCTCATACTTTGAGTCTTCATTTGTTCTTCCTTTTTGCTTTAACGGATGCTTCATCAATAACAATAATTGTTGCTTTTCTTATGGTGTTTGTTTCTTTTTCTCCCCCTGCTTTAGGCTATTGATGAGTTCAACAATGCTCTGCGTGGAAATAAATCTACAAAATGCAAACTTATTGTTTCTTCTCACAACTATGATAGCACACCGTCAGCTGAGGAGCTTGGTAATCTAGTAGCGAGAATACAGGCATCTGGAGCTGACATTGTGAAATTTGCTACAACTGCACAGGATATCACTGATGTTGCACGTGTATTCCAAATTACTGTACATTCTCAAGTAAGCGGTGTAAGTAGTATAGCAAGTTCTCTAACCGTAACTTGCGTCCAAGCACGCATGGTGATACATCATGTTTTTTCCTCAGCTGGATTTGGTGCATTGATAATAGTAGCTGCTTAGCTGGAATATAGAAGATGGCTGCCTCTTGCTTCTTATATTAAGCCATACAATGCCAATTAGTTAGTTATAGCAGCATAAGGGGACTTTTAGTACATCAAGCTATTAGGCCGTGTTATGTGCTATTGGGTTGGATTCTTATTTGGTGAGACGGTGAGACCCAATAGGATGGAGCGCTGTAAGGACTTAATTTTGTGAGATTAACACCCTAAACTTAATAATTATGTTGTAGTTCAAAAGTAATTTTCACTGAATGGTTAAGCAAATAGTGATAAGATGATGATTGGCTACAGCAATTATATGTTCTCTTAAATACAAAGGTAATCCCTCTAGTTAAAAGCATTCCAACAACAACAACAACAACAACATACCCAGTGGAATCCCACAAGTGGGTCTGGGGAGGGTAAAATATACGCAGACATTACCACTACCTCATAGAGATAGAGAGGCTGTTTCCCGGGAAACCCTCGTCTAAAAAAAATCAAGCTTCATAAGCAGAAGATATTAGATATGGAAAGAAGGGAGAAGAAAAGGAAAAAAAAAAAGGAAAACGACTAATAATGAAAAACAAATGATAGTATGTAAATATGATAGAAGTAACAAATATAAGACGAATGATATTTGATTTTCATAATATTCCCTTAATATACTTTTTGACCATGGAAGTTGAAAGCGATGTATGAGAAGGTGAATGGTCATCGATTGTGGGTAGATGGTCCATATTGCAAATTAAAGTAGGCATAAGGGACTGTTGGAAAGGGTCACTAGCTGGGGCAGTTGAGGGTAGGTGGTTGCATGTGGACGATAATGGGTTAAAGGAGTCTCACCACTCCTTGAGGAGCAGTTGGAATGATGATTGAGCAAAAAGGTAAAAGGATTTATACCTTATCAAGAGGCTATATTCAAGAGGTTGTAGAGGACAAAAAGTAATCCTCTAGATATGCCACCAGAGACAAACTTGCACCAAGCAGGAACCACTAGTAACCCCTCCAATGTGTGCAGAAAAAAATTACCTGAATCCTAATCCTCTGTGCACTCCAGGAACCTAATCGCCCCAAAAAGGTACTATATGATTCTTTTATGAAGTTCCCAGATATTCAGCCTGGATCTAGAAAGATATACACATGAAGATTTTTTTTTAAATGTTGGATTATGTTAAAATTGATTATTTGTATCACATGTATATTTAGCTCATTGTGAAATTTTCATTTAATATTTTAGGTGCAATTACAGTCCAGCTTCAAGTCTTTGATTAGCAATTATAGTATATGATTTATTTTGATGTAACGAGTTATTCGTAAGTTGTATTGCATGATCAAATATACAGAAGTCATCCCACCCTACTATTTTTTTTTTTTTTGAGAATTGGTAAGGTAAGTCATCCCACCCTACTATATCATATTTTGCAATGTTTTCCATTTGAAAAGTATTGTGGCGGCAATCCGGTCTTCTTTTAACCCCCAAAAGATAAAGTGGGATCTTGTTCAGAACTAAATAACATAGACTCTAACGAGGTTGAAAATCTTAGATTTGAGATACTTGACTGCATTTTGATCTAATTTATTTCTTGAATTACTGGAGAAATCATAAATTTAAGACTCTAAAACCTAATTGATTGATAGAATGCAACAACAAAAACTTCAAGGTAGTCCTCTTTTGTCATATTTTTTGGAATTTAAGAGTGAAATCAGCATGCATTAGTTTCTCCAATCATAAGCTGGTTGTCTTTATGGTTGAAGTTCATTATCTTTTTCTGCTGTCACTATAATATTATTCATGTGCATACTGTCAAATTTCTGCCGAATGCCTCTCTCAGTGAGTGTCTTTCCATTAAATAGAGAGTATAAAGATTACACATCCCTGAAGATCCGTCATTCCTATCCCTAAAGATAAGCTATTCAATCCCTCTAATCTGCTATATTATCCCTGCAAATCTGCTATTCTATCACTATATTTATTTTCTTTGATTCTACATCAAATATCTATAATTATACTTATTTACAACACTATCTAATTACATAAATATACACAATCATTCACTTTTAATTCATGATTTGTTAGCTGTGAGAAATATAGGAGGAGAATATTATTGAATTGTTTCTACATTATTACATTGAGACCATATTTATAGATACCATATTAAACTCCTTTTCCAACTAGGATACTATAATACAATCCAATTCCAACTAGGAAACAACA
>JBCEWC010022101.1:0-10172 GCA_038996855.1 Solanum aculeatissimum | reverse complement strand
GCTAGTCCGAGCCGAAGACGGTTGAATCTCGATTCGCGGACCGAACCGAACATGAACACTTGAAAACCCGATTAATGAGCCGGGTTGAGTCCAGACAGCTCGAAACCCGATTCGCGGGCCTACCCGTGTCTGAATCGGTCTTAATCCTATTAATGGGTCGGCCCGAGTCTGAGACGGTTAATTCTCGATTCGGGTGCCAAACCAAACAAGATCACCTATAAACCTAATAAATGGGTCGGACAACGTCCGAACAGCTCAAAACCCGATGAGCGGGCACGGGCCTACCCGAGTCTGAACCGGTCTTAACCCTATTAATGGGCCGGCCTTACCCCGAGATGGTCGAATCTTGATTCGTGGACCGAATCGAACATGATCACTTGAAACCTCGATTAGTGGGTCAAGATGAGTCCGGATGGCTCGAAACCCGATGCGCGGGCCTATCTGAGTCTAAACCGGTCATAACCTTATTAATGGGTCTTCCTGTGTTCGAGACGGTCGAATCTCGATTCACAGGCCGAACCGAACACGATCAGCTGGAAACCCGATAAATGGGCCGGACCGAGTCCAAACGACTCAAAACCCGATGCGCGAGCGCGGGCCTACCTGAGTCCGAACTGGTCTTAACCCTATTAATGGGTCGGCCGAGCACCAGACAGTCGAATCTCGATTCACGGACCAAATCGAACACGATCACCTGAAAACCCGATTAATGGGTCGTGTTTGTTCCGGATGGCTCGAAATATAATGCGCGGGCCTACTCGAGTCTAAACCGTTCTTAACACTATTAATAGGTCGGTCCGAGCCCGAGACGATCGAATCTCAATTCATTGGCCGAACAGACCACGATCACTTGGAAACCCAATTAATGGGTCGATCCGAATCCGGACAGCTCGAAACTCGATGAGCGGGCCTTCCCTAGTCCGAACCGATCTTAACCCTATTAATGGACCGGCCCCAGCCCGAGCAAGTCAAATCTCGATTCGCGGACCGAACCGAACACGATCACCTGGAAACTTGATTAATGGGTCGGGCCGGGCCAAGTCCAGATGGCTCGAAACTTGATGCACGGGCCTTCCCGAGTCTGAACCGGTCTTGACCCAATTAATGGACCGGATCGAGCCCGAGCAGGTCGAATCTCTATTCACGGACCGAACCGAACACGATCACCTGGAAACTCGATTAATGGACTGGGCTGAGTCCGGACGGCTCAAAATGCGATGCGCGGGCCTATCCGAGTCTGAATCGGTCTTAACCCTATTAATGAGCGGCCCAAGCTCGAGACGGTCGAATCTCGATTCGCGGGCCGAATTGAACATGACCACTTGGAAACCCAACAAATGGGCCTGACCGAGTCCGGACGGCTCGAAACCCGATGCGCGGGAGCAGGCCTACCCGAGTCCGAACCGGTCTTAACCTTATTAATGGGCTGGACCAAGCCCGAGATGGTCTAATCTCGATTCACAGACCGAACTGGACACGATCACCTGGAAACCCGATTAATGAGCCGGGTCGATTCTGGACGGCTCAAAATATAATGCGTAGGCCTACCAAAGTCTGAACCGGTCTTAACCCTATTAATGGGCCGGTCCGAGTCCGAGACGATCGAATCTCGATTCGTGGGCCGAACAGACCACGATCACTTTGAAACTCGATTAATGGGTCGGGTCGAGTCCGAACTTCTCGAAACCCTATGCGCGGGCCTCTTCGAGTCTGAACCGGTCTAAACCCTATAAATGGGTCGGCCTGACCCCGAGATGGTCGGATCTCGAATCGCGGACCGAATCGAATACGATTACCTGGAAACCCGATTAATGGGCCGGAGCGAGTTTGGACGGCTCGAAACCCGATGCGCGGGCCTACCCAAGTTTGAATCGTTCTTAACCCTATTAATGGGCTGGCCCAAGCACGAGACGGTCGAATCTCGATTCACAGACCGAACCGTACACGATCACCTGGAAACTCGATTAACGGACTGGGTCGATTCCAGACGGCTAGAAATCTGACGCGCATGCCTACCTGAATCCGAAACCGGTCTTAACCCTATTAATGAGCCAGCCTGAGATTGAGATGGTCGAATATCGATTCGCGGGCCGAACTAAACACGATTACCTGGAAACTCGATTAATGGGCCGGACTGAGTCCGAACTGGTTTTAACCCTATTAATGTGCCGGCCCGAGCCCGAGACGGTTGAATCTCGATTCGCAGACCAAACCAAACACGATCACCTAGGAACCCAATTAATGGACAGGGCTGAGTCCGGATGGCTCGAGACTCGATGCGCGGGCCTACCCGAGTCCGAACCGTTCTTAACCCAATTAATGGGTCGGCCCGAGCCCAAGACGGTCGAATCTCGATTCGTGGACCAAACCAAACAGGATCACCTGGGAAACTGATTAATGGGTTGGGCCGAGTTTAGATGGCTCGAAACCCGATGCGCAGGCCTACCCGACTCCGAACTGGTCTTATCCCTATTAATGGGCTGGCCCGAGCGCGAGACGGTCGAATCTTGATTCGCGAACCGAATCGAACATGGTCACCTGGAAACCCGATTAATAGGCCGGGTCGATTCCGGATGGCTCAAAATCCGATGCGCGGGCCTACCTGAGTCTGAACCGGTCTTAACCCTATTAATGGGTCAGCCCGAGTCCGAGACGGTCGAATCTCGATTCGCGGACCGAACCGACACGATCACCTGGAAACCCGATTAATGGGTTTAGCCGAGTCCAGATGGCTCGAAACCTGATGCGCAGGCCTACCTGAGTACGAACCGGTCGTAACCCTATTAATGGGCCGGCCAGAGCTCGAGACGATTGAATCTCGATTCGCGGACCGAACCGATCAAGATCACCCGAATACCCGATTAATGGGCGAGTTTGGACGACTCGAAACTCGATGCGCAAGCCTACTCAAGTCTGAACCGGTCTTAACCCTATTAATGGGCTAGCCGAAGCCCGAGATGATCGAATCTCAATTCACCGGCCGAACCGAACACGATCACCTGGAAACCCGACTAATGGACCTGGTCGAGTCCGGATGACTCGAAACCTGATGCGTGGGCCTACCCAAGTCTAAACTGATTTTAACCCTATTAATGGGCCGACCCCAGCCCGACACGGTCGAATATCGATTCGCGGACCGAACCAAACACAATCACCTGCAAACCCGATTAATGGGCCGGGCTGAGTCCAAAGGGCTCAAAACTCGATGCGCGAGCCTACCCGAGTCCGAACCGATCTTAACCCTACTAACGGGCTGACCCGAGCTCGAGATGGTCGAATCTCGATTCGCAGACCGAAACAAACTCGATCACCTTGAAACTCAATTAATGGGTCGGGCTGAGTCTGGATGGCTCGAAACTCGATGCGCGGGCCTACCCAAGTCTGAACAAGTCTTAACCCAATTAATGTGCCAGCTAGAGCCCGGGCCGGTCGAATCTAGATTCACGGGCCAAACTGAATACGATCACCTTGAAACTCAATTAATGGGTCAGGCCGAGTCTGGATGGCTCGAAACTCGATGCGCGGGCCTACTCGTATCCGAACAAGTCTTAACCCAATTAATGTGCCGGCTCGAGCTCGGGCCGGTCGAATCTTGATTTATGGGCCGAACTGAATACGATCACCTGAAAACCCAATTAATGGGCCGGGCTGTGTCCGGATGACTTGAAACCCGATGTGTGAGCCTACCTGAGTCCGAACCAGCCTTAACCATATTAATGGGCCGGACAGAGCTCGAGCCGATCGAATATCAAATCACGGACCGAACCGAACACGATCACCTGGAAACTCGATTAATGTGCTGGGGCATAGTCCGGAAGGCTCGAAACCCGATGCGCGAGCCTACCCGAGTCCGAACCGATCTTAACCTTATTAATAGGCTGGCCCGAGCCCGAGACGGCCAAATCTCGATTTGCAGACCGAACCGAACATGATCACCTAGAAAACTGATTAATGGACCGGGCTGAGTCTGGATGACTCGAAACCCGATGCGCAGGCCTGCCCGAGTCCAAACCGGTCTTAACCCTATTAATGGGTCGGCTCGAACCCGAGCCGGTCGAATCTCGATTCGCTGGCTGAACCGAACATGATAACTTAGAAACCCAATTAATGGGCCGAGCCAAGTCTTGATAGCTCAAAACTTGATGCGCGGGCCTACCCGAGTCTGAATCGGTCTTAACTGTATTAATGGGCCGGCCTGAGCCCGAGATGGTCGAATCTCAATTCGTGAGCTGAACCGAACACGATCACCTGGAAACTCGATTAATGGGTCGGGCTGAGTCTGGACGGCTCAAAACACGATGCGCGGGCCTACCCGAGTCTGAACCGATCTTAACCATATTAATGGGCTGGCCCGAGCGCGAGATGGTCGAATCTCAATTCGCGGACCAAACCAAACACGATCACATGAAAACCTGATTAATGGGCTGGATCGATT
Organism: Solanum aculeatissimum; assembly: GCA_038996855.1. Taxonomy (NCBI): domain Eukaryota; kingdom Viridiplantae; phylum Streptophyta; class Magnoliopsida; order Solanales; family Solanaceae; genus Solanum; species Solanum aculeatissimum. The sequence continues at coordinate 5,737 of JBCEWC010022101.1, read as the reverse complement.
CCGGATGGCACAAAATCCGATACGCGAGCCTACCGGAGTCCGAACCGGTATTAACCCTATTAATGGGCCGACCCGAGCTTGAGACGATCAAATCTCGATTCACGGACCGAACAGACCACGATCACCTGAAAATCCAATTAATGGGCTGGGGCAAGTCCGGATGGCTGGAAACCCGATGCGCGGTCCTACTCGAGTTCGAACCGGTGTTAACCCAATCAATGGGTCGGCCCGAGTCCGAGCCAACCGAATTTCGATTAGCGGGCAAATTGACCACGATCACCTTGAAACCCGAATAATGGGCTGAGCTGAGTCCGGACGGCTCGAAACCCGATGCGCAGACCTACCCGAGTTTGAATCGGTCTTAACCCTCATAATGGGTCTGCCCGAGTCCAAGCCGGTCAAATCTCGATTCGCGGACCAAACTGAACATGATCACCTGGAAACCCTATTAATCGGTCTAGCTGAGTCCGGACGGCTCAAACCCGATGTGCGGGCCTACCCGAGTTAGAACTGGTCTTAACCCTATTAATGGGCAGCCCAAGCCTGAGACGGTCGAATCTCGATTCGCGGGCGTTACCGAGCACGATCACCTCAAAACTTGATTAATGGGTCGGGCAGAGTCCGGACGGCTCGAAACTTGATGTACCTGGAAACCCGATTAATGGACCAGGTCGATTCCGGACGGCAAGACATCCGGTGCGCGGGCCTACCCGAGTCTGAACTGGTCTTAACCCTATTAATGGGCCGACCCGAGCCCGAGACAGTTGATTCTCGATTCGCGGACCGAACCAAACACGATCACCCAGAAACTCGATTAATGGGCCGGGTCAATTTCGGACGGCTCAAAATTCGATGTGCGGGCTTTCTCGAGTCTGAATCGGTCTTAACCCTATTAATAGGCCGACCCAAACCAGAGACGATCAAATCTCGATTCGCGAGCCGAAAAGACCACGATCACTTGGTAACCCGATTAATAAGTCGGGATGAGTCCGGAAGGCTCGAAACCCGATGCGCAGGCCTACCCGAGTCTGAACCGGTGTTAACCCTATTAATGGGCCGGCCTGAGTCCTAGCTGGTCGAATGTCGATTCGCGGGCAAACCGACCTCGATCACCTGGAAACCTGATTAACGGGTCGGGCCGAGTCCGGAAGGCTCAAAACCCGATGCGCGTGCCTACTAGAGTCTGAACCGATCTTAATCCTCATAATGGGCCATCTCGAGTTCGAGCCAGTCGAATCTCGATTCACAGATTAAACCGAACACGATCACCTGGAAACCCAATTAACAGGTCGGGCAGAGTCTGGACGGCTCGAAACCCGATGCGCGGGCCTACCCGAGTCCGAATCGATCTTAACCCTATTAATGGGCCGGCCCGAGCCCGAGACGGTCGAATCTCAATTCGCGGACCGACCGAACACTATCACCTGGAAACCCGATTAATGGGCCGAGCCGGGTCCGGTCAGCTCGAAACCCAATGCGCGGGCCTACCCGAGTTCGAATCGATTTTAACCCTATTAATGGGCCGGCAAGAGCCTGAGATGGTTGAATCTCGATTCGCGGGCCGAATCGAACACGATCACCAAGATACAAGATTAATAGGCCAGGCCGAGTCCAGACGGCTCGAAACCCAATGCGCGGCCCTACCCGAGTCCAAACCGGTCTTAACCCTATTAATGGGTCGGCCCCAGCTTGAGATGGTCGAATCTCGATTCGTGAACCGAAACGAACATCATCACCTGGAAACCCGATTAATGGGCGGGGGCGAGTTTAGATGGCTCGAAACCCGATGCGCAGTCCTACCCGAGTTCAAACCGGTCTTAACCCTATTAATGGGGCGGCCCGAGCGCGAGACGGTTGAATCTCGATTTGCGTACCGAACCGAACACGATCACCTGGAAACCCGATTAATGGACCGGGTCAATTCCGAACGGCTCGAAACCTGATGTGCGGGTCTACCCGAGTCCGAACTGGTCTTAACACTATTAATGGGCCGGCCCGAGCTCGAGACGATCGAATCTCGATTCGCGGACCGAACCGAACATGATCACCTGGAAACTCGATTAATGGGCCGGGGTGGAGTCTGGACGGCTCGAAACCCAATGCGCGAGCTTACCCAAGTTCGAATCGATTTTAACCCCATTAATAGGCCGGCAAGAATCCGAGACGGTCGAATCTCGATTCGCGAGCCGAATCGAACACGATCACCTGGAAACTCGATTAATGGGCCGGGACGAGTCCGGATGGCTTAAAATCTAATACGCGGGCCTACCCGAGTCTGAACCGGTCTTAACGCTATTCATGGGCCGGCCCGAGCCCGAGACGGTCGAATCTCATTTCGTGGAGCAAATCGAACATCATCACCTGGAAACCTGATGTGCAGGCCTACCCGAGTCCGAACGAGTCTTAACCCTATTAATAGGCCGGCCCGAGCACAAGACGGTCGAATCTCGATTCGAGGACCAAACTAAACACGATCACTTGGAAATCCAATTAATGGGTCGGGTCGATTCCGGACAGCTTGGAACCTGATGCGCGGGCCTACTCGAGTCCGAATCGGTCTTAACCCTATTATTGGGCCAGCCCGAGCCCGAGACGGTCGAATCTCAATTCACAGACCGAACCAACCACGATCACCTCAAAACCTAATTAATGGGCTGGGCCGAGTCCAGATGGCTCGAAACCCGATGTGCGGGCCTACCCGACTCCGAACCGGTCGTAACCCTACTAATGGGCTGGCCCGAGCCCAAGACGGTTGAATCTCGATTTGCAGACCAAAATGAACCCGATCACCTTGAAACTCGATTAATGGGCCGGGTCGAGTCCGAACGACTCGAAACCCGATGCGTGCGCCTACCCGATTCTGAACAAGTCTTAACCCAATTAAAGGGCCGGCTCGAGCCCAGGCCAATCGAATCTCGATTCACGGGTCAAACCGAACACGATCACTTGGAAACTTGATTAATGGGATGGGCCGAGTCCGGATGGCTGGAAACCCGATGCGCGAGCCTACCCGAGTCCTAACCGGTCTGAACCATATTAATGGGCAGGCCCGAGCCCGAGCCGATCGAATATCGAATCGCGAACTGAACCGAACACGATCACCTGGAAACCCGATTAATGGGCCGGGCCGAGTCTGGATAGCTCAAAACCCGATGCGCAGGCCTACTCGAGTCCAAATCGATCTTAACCGTATTAATGGGCCAGCCCGGCCCTGATACGGTCGAATCTCGATTCGCGGGCCGAACCGAACACGATTACCTGGAAACCTGATTAATGGGCGGGGCCGAGTCTGGATGGCTTGAAACACGATGCGCGGGCCTACCCGAGTCTGAACCGGTCTTAACCGTATTAATAAGCTGGCCCGAGCGCGAGACGGTCGAATCTCGATTCGCGGACCGAACCAAACACGATCACCTGGAAACTTGATTAATGGGTCGGGTCCTACCGAAGTCCGAACCAGTATTAATCCTATTAATGGGCCTACCCGAGTCTAAGATGATCGAATCTCGATTCGCGGGCCGAACAAACCATGATCACCTAGAAACCCAATTAATGGGCCGGGTCGAGTCTGGACGGCTCGAAACTTGATGCGCGGGCCTATCCAAGTCCGAACCCGTCTTAACCCTTTTAATGGGTCAGCCCGAGCCCGAGACGGCCGAATCTTGATTTGCAGACCAAATCGAACACGATCACCTGAAAACTTGATTATTGGGTCGGGCCGAGTTTGGACGGCTTGAAAACCAATGCGCGGGCCTACCCGAGTCCGAATAGATTTTAACCCTATTAATGGGCCGACAAGTGCCCGAGACGGTCGAATCTCGATTCGTGGGCCGAACCGAACACGATCACCTAGAAACCCGAATAATGGGCCTGGCCGAGTCCGGATGGCTCAAAATCCGATGCGCGGGCCTACCCGAGACCGAACCAATCTTAACCCTATTAATGGGTCGGCCCGAGCCCGAGACGGTCGAATCTCGATTCGCAGATCGAACCGAACATCATCACCCTGAAACCTGATTAATGAGCCGGGCCGAGTTTGGATGGCTCGAAACTAGATGCGCAAGCCTACCCGAGTCCGAACTGGTCTTAACCCTATTTATGGGGTGGCCCGAGCGCAAGACGGTCGAATCTCGATTCGTGGACCGAACCGAACACGATTACCTAGAAACTCGATTAATTTACCGGGTCGATTCCAGATGGCTCGCTACCCGATGCGCTGGCCTACCTGAGTTCGAACCGGTATTAACCATATTAATAGGCCGGCCCGAGCCCGAGACGGTCGAATCTCGATTCACGGACCAAACCAAACACGATCACCTCAAAACCCAATAAATGGGCCAGGCCGAGTCCGGATGGCTCGAAACCCGATGCACCTGTAAACCTGATTAATGGACCAGGTCAATTCCAAACGGCTAGAAATCTGATGCGCGGGCCTACTTGAGTCTGAACCGGTCTTAACCCTATTAATGGGCCGACTTGATCCCGAGATAGTCGAATCTCGATTCGCGGACCGAACCGAACACGATCACCTGGAAATCCAATTAATGGGCAGGGTCGATTCCGGATGGCTCGAAATTCGATGCACGGTCCTACCTGAGTCCGAACCAGGCTTAACCCAATTAATGGGTCGGCCCGAACCTGAGACGATCGAATCTTGATTCGCAGGACGAACAAACCAGGATCACCTGGTAACCCGATTAATGGGTCGGGGCGAGTCTGGACGGCTCGAAACCCGATGCACGGGCCTACCTGAGTCCGAACCGGTGTTAACCCTATTAATCGGCCGGCCCGAGTCCAAGCCGGTAAAATTTTGATTCGCGGGCAAACCGACTACGATAAACTGGAAACTCGATTAATGATCCGGGCCGAGTCCGGATGGCTCGAAACCCGATGCGCGAGCCTACCCGAGTCCGAACCGATCTTAACCCTCATAATCGGCCTTCCAGAGTCCGAGCCGGTCGAATCATGATTCGCGGACCAAACTGAACATGATCACCTTGAAACCCAATTTATGGGTCGGGTCGAGTACGGACGGCTCGAAACCCGATTCGCGGGCCTACCTGAGTCCGTACCGGTCTTAACCCTATAAATGGGTGACCCGAGCTCGAGACGATCGAATCTCGATTCGCGGGCAAAATCGAACACGATCACTTGGAAACCCGATTAATGGGCCGGGCCGAGTCCGGACGGCTCGAAACCCAATGCGCGGCCCTACCCGAGTTCGAACCGATTTTAACCCTATTAATGAGTCGGCAAGAGCCCAACACGGTCGAATCTCAATTTGCGGGCTGAACCGAACACGATCACCTGGAAACCCGATTAATAGGCCGGGCCGAGTCCGGATGGCTCGAAACCCAATGCGCAGGCCTACCCAAATCTGAACCGGTCTTAACCCTACTAAAGGGCCGGCCCGAGCCTGAGACGGTCAAATCTTGGATTTTCCAAATGCTTTTTGGGCCAGAAAATCCCACACTGTAGATTTACCATACATTGATGGATTCAATGAAAAGACCATTTCTACGAAAGCTAGGCCCATCAAATGAACCATGAATTAATGGAAATTTGCAAAAAAGAAATTAATTCTCTTTTGGCTAATAAAATTATTAGGCCTTCCAAATCTCCTTGGAGTTGCTCAGGGTTTTATGTTAATAATGCAGCGAAGAAAGAAAGAGGTTCTCCCAGACTCGTTATTAATTATAAACCTCTGAACACTGCTTTAAAGTGGATTCGATATCCG
>JBCEWC010022100.1:0-10172 GCA_038996855.1 Solanum aculeatissimum | reverse complement strand
GTTGATATTTAATCATGTTTAGATATTGGACTTGTTATTGGATATTTCGAATGCTATTAAGTTATGTGTTATGCTTCTGCATTCTTGAGTAAAGGGGTTAGTTTGGTACTATGATGGCTTGATCGAAAGCCTTCGGGTTCTCCTTCGCCATGTCACACCTAGACCCCTTAATCGGGTCGTGACAGTATAGAAAAGTATGTCATTTGAAGAAGTCTTTGTATGGATTGAAACAAAATCCTCGAGCTTGGTTTGGCAAATTCAGTGAGGTTGTTCTTGATTTTGGGATGAAAATGAGCAAATGTGATCACTCAGTCTTTTACCAGCAATCAACATTTGGCATTATCCTCCTTGTTGTGTATGTTGATGACAATATAGGCAGTGATCATGTGGGAATCTCTTCCCTCAAATCTTTCCTGCATAATAGATTTCATACAAAGGACTTGGGCCCATTGAAATACTTTTTGGGAGTAGAAGTAAACAGAAGCAAGAAGGGAATTTTTCTATCTCAGAGGAAGTATATTCTTGACCTGCTTGCACATACTGGAAAGTTGGTAGCCAAACCCTGTAGTACTCCAATGGTTCCTAATGTGCATCTTATGAAAGATGATGGTGATCCTTTTGATGATCCAGAGAGATATAGAAGGTTGGTTGGGAAATTAAACTACCTTATTGTGACTCGTCCGGATATTGCTTTTACGGTAAGTGTTGTTAGCCAGTTCATGTCTGCACCTACAGTCAAACATTGGGAAGCTTTGGAACATATTCTATGTTACTTGAAAGGAGCTCCTGGACTTGGCATATTGTATAAAAATCATGGCCATACTCGTGTGGAGTGTTTTACAGATGCTGATTGGGGTGGGTCCAAAATTGATAGAAGATCTACTACATGCTATTGTGTTTTTGTTGGAGGGAACCTAATATTATGGAGGAGTAAGAAGCAAGGTGTTGTATCTCGGTCCAGTGCAAAATCTGAATATAGAGCTATGTCATAGTCTACATGTGAGATTATGTGGATACATCATCTTTTATCTGAAATTGGGATGAAGCATCATACCCCAGCTAAACTCTGGTGTGATAATTAAGTTGCTCTTCATATTGCCTCAAATCCGGTGTATCATGAAAGAACCAAACATATTGAGGTTGATTTTCATTTTATCCGTGAGAAGATTCAGGAGAATTTGATTTGCACCGGCTATGTGAAGAACAGAGAACAACTAGCTTATTTGTTTACAAAAGCATTGCATGAAGCTCGAGTTGATTATCTTTGTAACAAAATAGGCATGATCAATATCTATGTTCCAGCTTGAGGAGGAGTGTTACAAATTCTATATAATAATGTATATAGATAGCATAGTTGATTGTTAGGGATTTGATAGATAATGTAGATGATTATTAGGGATTTGAATATTTAGTTACCATAGTTAGCTTATCCTCTTCATGTATTTATATCATTGTTCTCTTTGAGTAATAAACAAGTTATTATCCATGTCTTGTCTTTTACAAATTATTTCGATGATTGATATGAATATTTTACTATAATATTTTGATAATTTTCACAATTTGTGAGTTTTTCATGCTTATGAAGAAAAAAAAATTATATTACATATCCAAACACTACTTCAACTTAAAATCAATCTGATTTTAAATCATAATTTCATATTGCATGTTTAAACGAACATTTATTAGGTGTTATATCATAATTATAACTACTACTACTACCTATAGCTTTCAATAAGAAATATTCATTACCGTTAACAATTCCACTATTGCAATATTTTAAGCTGATCATTTTATTTTAATAATTATTATTATTCGTCCTTTTTAAATTCTTCTAGAAAATTAAGTGTGATATGAAAATTAACTTTTTGAGTTTGTTGAAGATATTGAGGTTTGAGAATACTACGTCAATATCAGGTTTATCTGTCTTATCCTAAAAAGGGAAAATAATCCACAACATTAAGTACAATGAGGGAATTAAATATCTTAAAACACAGTGGATTATGTGATCTTGGATATTTATTCAACGCGTTTAGTATTTCTATTTTTTCTAGTTTTCTTTGTCCTTGTGGTACTCTTATTGAACACAAATACAATCAATATCAACATCAAAGAATGAAGTTTGAGTTGATAGAGGAGAAGGCCGCAATATATCTCCATTATCATTATAGTTCCCAAGGGCTAAATAATTAAGTTACGAAAAATATGAGGCGATTAAAATCGTAAATTGTGATAGCAAATAGTTCATTGGATACATATATTTGGAGAGAAATAGAAGTAGGAGCCAATGACACATATGGCTTGGCTTGATTTTGTTTTATTTGCTATTTTGATTTACTAATAATTTATTTTTCCAATAAAAGGAAATTTCTAAAATGCTGAAGGCACATGAGCATTGTAAGGATCATCAAAAACAGCAACATTGCCTGGCCTTGAAAATACAATCTACAACAATACAAGCAAAACATTGTTGAGACAGTTTCGAGATTTCTCTTAGAAAATGGAATAAACGTGTATTTTCAAAGATTTATCATGATCATATATACCTGATAATCTCCTATCGAGCGTGTTTTGAATGCAGCAGCACAGTAATCAAAGTAATACTCCCATGTCCTGATGAACTTGTCATTGAATCCCAAAGCACGAATTTGGCTAGTGACAGAATTATCGATAGTCAAGTATGAACATTTAGAATTACTGACCAATCTACAAATGATTCATGACTAATAATTTTGGTTTTGTTACCTTTTGTTTTTGAGGAAGTTTTTTCGCCAACATTTCAGTGTCTGATAGTAATGAATTCCAATGTTTTCGAGGTGCTCTACACTGCATTTTTAGATCATTTATCGAATGCTTTTTTTTTTTTTAAAAAAAAGAAGCAAATTACCGCAATATCTTACCATAGTCTGGATTCAGCAGCCATGGTTGATGTTAAGTGACTCAGCGCTTGAAAGTTTCCGCCTGGGAATATATACTCTCTCATGAAGTCTGTGCTATGCCTGTGACTATCTTTCCTCTCGTCTGGTATTGAAATGAACTATGGAAAGAGGAAAAAATTCAATACAATTGAAGGGAAAAAACGAACAAAGTGGAATGTGTTAAAAGACTTAAAATTCATTACCTGCAGAACAAGAAGCCCATCTTCTGCCAATGCAGAGTCGCAGCAACTGAAGAATTTCCCCATAAAATCATGACCAACATGTTCTATCATCCCGCTGAAAATGATAATAATACAATTGTAAAGCCAGCTTGGGATGTAGGGAGTAATACAATATGTCAAGATTTAGATGGATAAAAACTCACATTGATATAATCCTGTCATATTTGTCCTTATTTGGGATTTGGCGATAGTCACATAGGAGAAGTGTTATTTGATCCTGCAAAAAGATTTTATTCAATTGAATATTGATAGATAACAACAACAATAACAACATATCCCGTGTAATCTCACATGTGGGGTCTCGGGAAGGTGGTGTATAGGTAGACCTTATGTACCTATACGTACCTTGTGAAGCATTTTAGTTAATTCCACAGACGTCGTAAGTACTATACCTGAAGGCCTGCTTGCTCAACTCTCAACTGTGCATATTCCAGTTGCTGCTCGGAGAGTGTTATACCAGTATATTTACATCCTGTTTGCTTCACAGCTTCTACGGCAAAACTTCCCCAACCAAATCCAATCTCTAAAATATGATGTTCCTTGCTAATTTTTGCCTAAATTGAACATAATCAAATCAAATTATGCCTGAAATATATGCATAAATGGAAGATTTTTTTACTTAGTTGACGACTTACCTTTTTAATGATCACGGAAATCTTTCTCAACTGCGCATCTTTTAGGTCTTCATCCTCACTCTACAATAAACATAGCTTAACATATGAAGAAAAAAAAGTTGCAAACATTCAAGAATTTGAGAGCTAACCTTGAATATTGCACATGAGTATGTCATTGTCTCATCTAGAAAGAGTGAGAAGAGTTCATTACTCTGGAAAAAAAAACAAATAACACCACAATGCTTAGCATCTTTTCAACGGAAGCCCATTTTACACAAAATGCTCAGAATTGAGTACTTCAATTACCAGGTCATAATGACGAGAGATATTCCGACGAGCCTGAGTAAGGGTGTTTCGATTTGAAACATGACGGATAAAATTTCTTGCAGATGAAAGTGCCGCTGTAAAGAGCAATGGTGTCCACCAGCCTCTAGAGCCATGAAAAAAGAACTTTGACATATGAACAGAAGTTTATGTTTCTTAATTTCTGGTGTGTAAACTATTTTACCTTTCCTTGCTAGATGTTCCAACTGATTCTTTCAAATCTCTGTTGGCAATAATTATCTGCAAAAGATTTTGGGAAGCTAAGGACCAACCAAAAGCTAATTACAAAGATAATGAGTCCTTTTCTCACCATGATAAGATTAAGAAGACCTTCATTCTTGTCAACGAAAGAGAAATCCTCATGAATAAAAGCATCAGCAAAGCCTATGTCATCTTGAGTTGCAATCTGTAAGAGATTATGTGTGTCACATAATTTGTCTAGATTGGGAAACTTTTGGGTTGACTTTTTGATCAAATGTAAGGGTAAAAAAAAAGGATTCAATTTGACCTTCCAGTAAAAGTGCATACTATGAACTCTTAGAGAAACTTTGAGAGAGCATTTCCTATCTGTTCCTTGGAAGGTGAAAATTGTACCTCCTTCTTCCAACAAACTGTATATCAAACATGTATGTGCTATTATTTTGGGATTAAAGTAATAACAAGATGAAACTATCCTCACTCACATTATACATCCTGTTTGAATGAAATCTTTAAGAAATCTAGTAACGACAAGGCGTGCTCCAGTTTCAGGCCAGGTTGGTACCATATGCTTGAGATTTTCCACAATACTACAACTCCTTCTAAGTATGCCATCTGCAGCAATCACACCCGCCTGACAGGAACAAAGGGAAGATAATCATCCAAATGAGTGTACCATACTTCAAGTAAAATCTGTTTGAGTTTTTATTAGCAGAAGTAGGATTACCTTTAGTCCATCCCCATGGAAGCCATAGCCTGAAAGTATTGAAACAAAAATACATAAATAAGCATTGAAACACAAGGCAGAAAAGAATTTGTGCTCTAAAGGGAAGCAAAGACTAAAATCTGAACAACTCAAGTTAGAAGTGCTACCAGTAGGTTTCTTTAACCTTATGTGGAAACAACAACACAGCAAGTGGCGACTTATGCGGAAAACAAGGAACAATAGAGATTCACACCTTGGTATGCTCCACAAAACCATATTCTTCTCTTCCCTTGGATTTGATGTAGCTCACGTGAAGCTTTTGATGCAGCAACTGAGGGGACAGGGTGGCTTGTTCTCCACTTAAGCAACGTATCCTCTGGTGTGTGAGGAGGATCGAGGGTTATGAGGTAAGGCAGCTTTGAGTCACCAAGATTCTGTAAGTTTACACAGCTCATAAATTAAGAGAGACATTGCAATAGAAATGACTCCGTACTGGAGAACATTATCTTCTACTTTCTGTAGAAGGTTCTTATCACTGTATTGCATAACACACCTGTATTACGTTGACCCAATATGTCGCACATCCTCTACCATTCATGGTTCCAAGAAAGTTACAAGTACTCCATGCTTCCCGGTTGCGAGGCAGGAACGTTTTGTCACGATGAAGGAAAATATCGCTGTATAATAGAGAAGAGATAAAAATGATTTTTGTATTTTGACATCATAAATCTTATCAAGATCCTGGGAGAAATGATGAATATTATCCTCAAGAACCATTTTCAGAAAACTAGCAGGTATAAAACCTGCATTTTGCCTCTTTTCCCAACATTTTGACCAATAATTGCTCTACCATTATCACCTTTTCTTTAGAAGAAGATAGACATACCTATAGACATACTGGAAAGCCCCGAGTATTCTTGTTTCATCATATGTTGTCTCTTTGCCTAACATTTTCAGAGTATCTGGAGCATGTACAGCGATTATGCATCCGTCGTATACTTCTGTGGCACCATCATTGCAAGCTATGGTACAACCTGCAACGGCTCTTGCCTTTTCATTTAGACGCACGAGTAGTTCGTACCTATGTGATGGTACATAACACAGTGCAGCTGATTGAAGCCTTTTCCTTTGATAAGCATCAAATTAACTCTATCTAGACCACCATCACTTGAAAAAATGTCATCAAATGAAGCATAAATTAAGAAACACATGTTCTTATACAAATCAACAAGCTAGATGCCAAGACAACTTAGTCAACCAAATGGTTTTTGATCTTTATTCAGATCCATTTTTGTGGTTATATTAGTAAAGTGGAGGGAGTATGAGAGATGTGGATTAAGAATCCTATAAAAGAAGCAATAAAGTGAAGACAAAATCACTAAGCCTTGGCATGTAGAGTTAATGGTACAGGTGCTGGTGGGAGGCTGGGCAGAGCTACAAGCTGTCTACGAGTTTGGCAAAGCCCAGTAGCTTTTGTTCAGACCTTGTATTTGTGTTTTGAAATCTACTAATAATGTAATTAATTTATTCATAACCCGTTAACCTATCTTTTCTAGAATCTAGAACTCATAGGCTCAAAATCTTAGCTCCATCTCTAGCATTGGGAGGTAGTAAGTATCTGTATGGAATAGTTGTGGTACATGCAAACTAGTCCGAACACCATTGTTATATGAAAAAACACTAACAGATATCGATGAAAATGCCATTCTCAACACATATTGTGACAGGGTTTTTTTCATAAATTTGCCTCGTGTAAAAGCCTATCTGTTTTCCAATAGTTATATGCCTATTTTATACTATGACAAAAGAAACAGCACAGCAAACACTTGTAAGAAGCCATAAATAAAACAAACTAGACCTTCTTCATTTGTCGATACAGATTTTACTTCACAACCAGTTCTTATTTGGCATCCTCTCTTCTCAAGCTCCTCCGTAACCTACATTTGATGCACCCACCAAATCACTCACAAGGATTATACATGCTTAAACATTCATGCAAGATACTGGAAGGTTATTGCTTGAAATTATCCTCAGGGAAATAGCAAGAACTTTGGAGTATCTATGAATAAAAAATCACCTTGTTTATATGTGATCGCCATCTTATAGTGAGCAATTGAGGGAGACCAAAGAGCTGTAAATAAACAAACAAAAGCACCCTTAGTCCTTAGGCACAAAGGAAATAAAATGATAAGGTAATTCAAATTCAGTATCTTGCATGCTACATATTCAACAATAGACTATAATTCTCGCACGAAACACGCTACTTGAACATCAGATAAGAGACAAAAACCTGCAGAAGGTTCTGGTCGTGGAAGAATGAAAGAATGTAGTAAGCAGAAAATCCCAATACTTTTGCTATGGGACAAGACCAGATTGAAGCACATATTGGAATCTGTGGAACAAGATGTTGAATCAACAAAAAGGCCAAATACAAGTATAAAAAGAGTCAATAACTACGACAAACAGAAGTGTCACCAGATAAGCCTTCTGAAATAACTCCGAATAGCCATGTGACTCGATAAACTGCCCTAACGTTTCATTGTGATCAATGTCAGAATTATCGTCCACTGCTTCAAGGAAACTGCAGTGCAGTGAGAAATGTGTTCATGATAAAATAAACTTCATTGAAGATAGCACTTTCGCTTGACACATAAATAAAGGAAGTGCACAAAACAGAACAATTTAGTGCATTTCCATCAAATTCATGATCTTTTAAATGAACAGAAAAGACTCCGTGCTCTAAATTTCTAATGAGATCAGTAAATCAACAAATTGGACAAAAAATAACAAATACTAATAGGAAGTCACATATGTAAGAACAAAAAAGTTATTGGTACCTTATGACATCCTGCTTGAATCTGCTAATTTCTCTAATCATTTGCCAAAAATATGGATTCAACATGTTCTTCTTCTGTGCAAACAAACTAGAGAATCCATTTCGAGTACCCCATTCATAACCACAGCCTTGGTCTAAGCTCACTGAGAATGACAAATCAGAGATGTCCATATCAACTCCAAAATACTCAAAAAATTCCATCAGGTTCGGATAAGTTACCTGTGAAATACAACATTTCAGTATCCACATATGTCTTTTTGGCTTTCTTCTTTGACGCATCAGTATTCATCACTACTGTACGCGTAACTGCCTAGGTATTGCCTTGGTAAAAATTTTGGGTTTCAAAACCATTTTATTACATTGGGAGTTAACCCAAAAGGGCATATCAAACTGAATTGGTTAAAATCCCTAAATTTTTATTTTTATGCGAGTTTTATATCTGAACAATTGGGTGCTCAAAGAACCCTCATGACCATAATTTCCATTAGATAAAAAATTCCCTCATCTAACCTACATTTCTGTTGGGAATTATTGGAAGAGAAGACGGACACTGAAAAGCAACTTAGATTTTTTACTGAGAAGTGATAGAAATTAAGCTTTGGGTTTTGGTAGGCCACGTTACTTCAGGAGTATTTTTAATATGAGTTCATGATAGTTCAGGGGGACCCAATAACTTAGGTATGGAACTTGAAGATGATAATTTAAGAGTTTTAACCTATTCACTCAGATTCTTATGTCACATACATTGCCACTTAGAACTCTTTTGGAGGAGCTTTTGAGCATGATGTTCACGGAGTAGGCCATATTCTGCCGAGAAGTATATTAATTTAAGCTAGTGATAGTTACAGGAAGAATTATGTAACTATCACTAGCTTAGACAAACATCTTAGTACATGTAGTACAATGCACTTAATCAATGAGACATAATAATAAAGTAAAAAAATGCTTATAATTAAACTATTTTGACCATCATATAAGTTTCAAACACCCTTTGGATGCACTTACCCGATCGAAGATCATAAAGCCAAGGGCAAGATCGATATTGTCAACGATGACCGTCTTATTAGCATGGCCACCAAGATAATCCTCCTTCTCATAGACAACAACTTTGACTCCATATTTTGCCAATTCATATGCAGAAACCAGTCCACTTATCCCTGCTCCTACCACTGCTACTTTCATTTTTAAAACTGCAATAACAATCAAGATTAGAAGAGATAAAAGAACATATGCTAAAATTATTAGGTGATCATGAGTTATACATTCACAAAACCTTTTAAAATATCACTGGAGTTCTAAAATAAATTCTAATGCATTATTAGTGTTGATGATTACACTTATAGTGGTGACAAATGTAGCTCACAAAGAAATTAAGGAACCGATGTGATAGAGTACTAGCTATAGATTTTCCTTGTTAATTAAGGAACCAATCTATGGATTTTCCTTGTTAATTAAGGAACCAATCTATGGATTTTCCTTGTTAATTAAGGAACCAATGTGATAGAGTACTAGCTATAGATTTTCCTTAGTCCTTGTTAAAAACATTTGAGCCATTTAGAGAGTGTATGTATGTAACGACCATTAGGTCTTTTTGAGAGATAGAGTTATTTGTTCCATAAAAGACTCATCCTGTAAATTTTTAATGGGTATTTTGGACTATTTAATAACTATAGTTAATTAGTTGGTGGGTGACTTTAGATAATTAATTTAATTGGTGGGTTAAATTAATAATTTAGTGTAACAACCCTTTTTTTTTAATGAAGGGTTAATTGGTAATTTTAACCACTAATAATTATTTTTTTTAAAAAGAATTTAAAAAAAAAGAGAAGCAGCCAAAACCTTTTTTTTCTTAAACTGTTGCACGCTTCAGGAAAAGCACGGAGCTTTTCTTTCTTCTCTTTCGTTCCCTTTTGGTTGAAAGAAACCACGCAACACTAGGGATACGTGGGAGGAGTCAATAGACAGAATTAACTGGAGTTTTATACCATTGTTTGGGGGTGATAAATTTCAGGTATTTAACCTTCTAGATGTTTTGTGCTCTTATTTGCTTAGAACTCAGGTATATGTGATTGGGAAGCCTCTTTTATGTGTTGTAAGCATAGTAGATATAACAAGAAGATAAGAAAAATTATAATTATGCAACTATTGCTCTAGTTAGACAGATTTGAACTATTCTAATCTCCTTTCCAGTGATTTCTTTGGGATTAATAGAGGTGATGACTGGTAGTTAGTGGGCTGGTGTAACAACCCGAAAATTTTCAATATACTTATGGTTGACATTCTAGGATGTACTACAAGCCATGTATGAGTTTTGGTGGCCACGGGTTGAGTTTAAGT
>JBCEWC010022099.1:0-10174 GCA_038996855.1 Solanum aculeatissimum | reverse complement strand
GTCAAAAAGTCACCCCGAGCCCTCGAATTCGAATCTGAAAATTTCTTTCAAAATATATTTACCCATAATAAAATAAAATTATACGTCAAATTTCAGCTAAAATGGATCGCTATTGGACCCCCAAATCAAGATTTTATTATAAGAATCCTAGGGCTATATTTTCATAATTGTACACGTTTCTACCCTAAAAATCTATTCATAATATTATAAAAACTTACTAGAAATGACGAGAATAATTATCTTGACGCTTGGAGATAAAAATCATAATTTTTCTCTCCTTTTTTCCCTTTATTTTTCTTCCCCGCATCTTTTTTTCTTTACTGTTCGTCGATCTCTTTGCGTTCCGCCCCCCTTTATACTTTTCTTTTTTTAAATTTTTTTCTTTTATTTTCTTATTTATTTATTTATTTTATATACTAAAAGTGATAAATACTATTAACCATTTTAAATAAATATAAAATAAATAATATAGGGTATTAACTAAATTATTACTTTAGTCTATTAACTAAATTAATTATCTAAAAATTATTCTTTAACTAAATAACCGTAATTACTAAACAATCTAGCATTTTTAATTTAAAATTTACGAAAAGGATCTTTTATGAAAAAGTATGGACTTATTCTCAAAATGATCTAACGGGTCATTACACTAATATTATATAAAAAAAAAATTATATTTTTCAAATAAGTATAGTTTAACTATAACCTTATTCAACAATGAATTCTATTTTAGTTTTAAAATTAGAATATTAACAAAATTAGGTTAATAAAAAATTAAACTAAGATAAATAATACAAAAAATTATATGAAATCACGCAAAAAAGTCAAAGTTGAGAATGAGAAGGAATATAAATAATAATTTTTTTTTAAATGTTAGAATAATAAAAATAAAAAATTTAAAATAATAAAAATAAAAAATAAATTAAAACCAAGAAAAAAAGAAGATAGAAAAGAATTTTTAAAAGTTTCATGTAATTACATGGTGTAATTACACTAATTTCATACCCTCCCTTGAGAATTGAAGAGTGTAATTACACCCCCTTCAATTACACTCATTTCTTATCTTGTCAAGTAATTGCTTGCCTGCCAAACGGGTCAAAGAGTATAATTACACTCAATTATATCAAATTTTAATTACATGGTGACTTTCCAAACAAGCCCTTAATCTTTAAATAGTTTCATAGAATTTCTCAAAAACGCTTCCAACAAGTACTTATAGAGGTTCTATGGAGGTGTTTAGAGGTAAGAGGTATGCTTGTGGCGTGCACTAAGGCAATAAAAAAACATATACAATAGAGCTAAGATTCAAAGGACGACATTGAGAGGAGAATTAAAACACTTTTTGATTGTGATGCAATTACGCTAGGAATCAACTCTTAACCCATTTTATTTATCTTGGTGATAATTCATAGACGCAACAAATTCAAAGTGTGCTATGGTATATTTTATTTATGTATGATATAGTCTTGAACAATGAGACATATGATGGAGTTAATGCTATATTGCAGGTTTAGAGATAAACTCTTTAGTCTAAAGGGTTCGGAGTGAATAAAACTTAAACTAAATAGTTGACGTACAAGTTTAGTGATGTAATGCATGAAGATGATGTGAGTGAAGCTTGACACACAAGTCATCTATAAGAGAGAAAGTTTCAAGTATCTTGGATCTATTATTTAGGAAAATAAGGATGTCACTTATCGTATTGGTGCAGGTGGATGAAATGGAGACTCATATCGAAGTCTTATGTGATAAAAATGTGCTAACAAAACTTAAAGATGGGTTCACAAAGTGGCCAGTGATTTGACCAACTATATTATAGGGAAAATTACACAAAATAGACCTAACGAGAAAATATTTATCCTTAATATACCCAACCCAAAATTATTTATCCTTAATGGACCTATGCCCCAAACTATTTACCTTCTTACCCCACTTTTTTCTTTTTACTCCGCCCACGACATCATGCTGACATCCACATGAATATTACAAAAATAATCCTCTATGATACTCCGACGGTATATGTATATATACCATACCGATATCATATAGAATGAATTCAATCATCTGTGATACTTTGGTGGTATATTGATACTATATTGGTATCATATAGGATTATGTTTTTTTTAAAGAAACAAATAAGAAATAATTAACAAAATTATTAAACTCTAAATTAGTAAAAAATATATTTGTTGTGATACTCCGTCAGTATATTGATACCATATAGGACCGAAGCTTAATTATCTGTGATATTCCATCGGTATATTGATACCCTATCAGTATCATATAGTTTTGAACTCTTTTTTATTTTTAAGAAATAGAACAATTAAGAGAAGATTATTAAAGTCATAAAATTATTTATTTTACTCTAAATTAGTAGAAAATATATTCTTATGATACTCCGTCGATATATGGATACCTTATCGGTATCATAATTTTGAGCTCTTTTTTTAATAAATAAAATAATTAAGAGAAAGTTATTAAAGTCACAAACTTATTTATTAAATTTTAAATTAGTAGAAAATATATTCTTTATGATACTCTGTCGTTGTTATATTGATACCATATCGGTATCATATGGGACTGAGCTTAATCCACTGTGATACCCTGTCAGTATATGTATACCTTATTAGTATATCATAGAAGGTGGGTGTTGACGTCAGTACGAAAATTTCAACAGTAAAGGGACATAAATATAAATGGGTATATGAACATAAATAGTTTGGTTTAAAAGGGAATGAACTTAGTTTTTCCTATATTATATGTGAAAAAAAATACAATTTACAATACATTTCGTATAGTTTTTGAATATTTTATTTTAAAATATTAAGTTAATGTGATTTAATTTAATGTTAAAAATTAATCAATTAATTTTTTAAAATAGCAAGTGACAACTTTTTTTTAAAAAATAAAATAAATGGAGATGGTCTTTATCTTTACCCTTTCAATAGCAAAATCAAATTTCCAATACATGCAAGTTTTTTAAGAACCTCCATCAACTCCCAAAGTGGAGTATTTCACAAATAAACAAAACCTTTCACTAACTTTTTCTATTGCAAAATCATCTTCAATTCAATGAGTTTTGCAACCCAAAAATGGAATCTGAGAGAGACGAAGCAAAAATGGATCAAACCCACAAACCATCCTCATCTTTTATCAACTTCAATGCAAGAATTTTGAAGAATTAGTGATGAAATCCCTCCTGCAGCTCAGGTGTGTTTTCAAAATTTTGTCTTGCTTTAATCTCTAGCTGGTCAAGTATTTATTTAGACCCATCTTAGCTTATTAGGTAAGAACGAGGACCATAGCCATTATAAGCTTATGTGGAATTGTTACCAATGAAAGAACAATCTTTAGGGTTGTTCTGTTAAGTATTTACTTTGTGAGTCTGTTATTGAGACATTTGACTTGGATTATCCCATGAAAGACAGCTGCCATCTTTTGGGATTGTGGGTTCTGACAATGGATTGATTTGTTATATGGTTTAGGAGAGTTAAATGATGATTATAAGGTTGTAGGTATATATATACATATATATTTGATATCCGTGGTGTCCAGACCAACTTGTGTGCAGCTCGACTGATTCCACAAGATACCAACCATCTCTTATCAACATTAGGTTCTTGGTAACTCTGTCTGCCAAGTCCAGAACAAGTCAGAAGAAATCACCTAGTGTTTTTGTTTAAGTATTCGGTAATTTTTCCTGCATTATGGATATATATAACATGTCAAACAAGAAAAATGTCTTTTTAAATGTATTTTGACAAAATTTGTCATGGGTGATTTGGGCTATATGTTGGACCAACTTTGAAATGGTTGAATTGTGCGGGTGAAAATGGGTTGAGTTAAATAAAGGGAAAACTACACAAAATAGATTCAATGTGAAATTATTCACTCAAATTGGAACCAACTCAAATTATTTACCCTTAATGGAATCATGACCCAAACTATTTACCCTCTTCCCCCACTTTTCTCTTTTTATTTCGTCCATGACATCAACACAACGTCAACATGACTAATATGAAATAATCCTCTGTGATATTCCGACGGTATGTATATACCATACTAGTATCAGATAGGATGAGTTCAATCCTTTGTGATACTCTGGCGGTATATGGATACCCTATTGGTATCATATAGGATTTTGCTTTTTTTTTTTAAGAAACAATTAAAAAAATTTATTAACATCTAAATTAGTAGAAAATATATTCTTTGTGATACTCCGTCGGCATATTGATACTATACCTATATCTTAGGACTGGAGCTTAATTCTCTGTGATATTCCATCGGTATATTGATACCCTATCGGTATCATATAATTTTGGGCTCTTTTTTTGATAAATAAAATAATTAAGATAAAATTATTGAAGTCATAAACTTATTTATTAAATTCTAAATTAGAAGAAAATATATTCTTTGTGATACTGTGTCGGTATATTGATACTATATCAGTATCATATAGGACTGAGCTTTATCCT
This sequence comes from Solanum aculeatissimum, assembly GCA_038996855.1. Taxonomy (NCBI): domain Eukaryota; kingdom Viridiplantae; phylum Streptophyta; class Magnoliopsida; order Solanales; family Solanaceae; genus Solanum; species Solanum aculeatissimum. The sequence goes on along the minus strand of JBCEWC010022099.1, from coordinate 5,699 downwards.
CTGTGATACCTTGATAGTATATTGATACCCTATTGGCATATCACATAGGGTGGGCTGACGTCAGCGTGCGAAATTTAATAGTAGAGGGCATAATTGTAAGGGGGTATATGAATGTAAATAGTTTTCTTCAAAGGGGCATAAGCTTAGTTTTTCCTTAAATAATGACCAACCCAAATTCGGACAAGTTGGGGCGATTATATTTTCATGGACTAATTTTATTATCCTTAGCTTGAGCATACACAAGATCACCCTTATCATCGTCAAAACAAAACCAATATTGCCAGGATTGCCCCTACTAGTTCCATCAATATTGCATTTAAAAAAACCAAAAGGAAAAAACCAGACCACCTTAGTGTAATAAATGGTAGATCTATATCTCAGAAATTGTATTAATTTATGAGGTAGTAGTAAGGTCTGACATTTTACCCTCCCCATACCCCACTTGTGGGATTCCACTAGGTATGTTGTTGTTGTTGTATTTTGCAGTCAAGGAAATCTGACCTTCATCAATAGGAATATGAGTGAAGATTGCACTTAATATATCAACATTTTGATGGATATTTTCCCACCATATTTGATAGCATTTTTCCTCTTTCAAAGCTCCCACATAATGATAGAAGGGAGTGCACTGAACAATGACCTCAACTTAGAACATTTAGTTGTTTGGCACCCCTTGAGAATGAATTGTGTAAATTGTGTGCCATACAGATAAATTAAACGTGCACAAGAAGCAAAAAATGCCAAAAGCTAAAGTATGTTGGAGATGTTAGAAATATATGCTTTCTTGATTGGAATATCTACGACATCTATACCTGGAAGGCATACTAAAGTCGATTCTTCTCACCACATCATTAATAGGTAAATTGAACTTCCACCTCCACATGCAGAATGAGATTTTAGTAGGTTTTGTAAGATAAATAATTTTCTCTTCATTCTCTTACTGCATTGTTCAAGTTTAGCCCTTGCACAAGAGAGCTCCTTGCAAGACACATTAAATTTTGATTCCAAGACCATGTTAAGCACAAATATCCATTCATTAAGTGCATCATATGAACAACAACGACCTTGTAGCTGTTCTACTCTTGGACCGGAACAAGTATTAGGTCCTATTATGATATGAACTTTTATGGTAGAGAGACAAATCCATAGTCTCCAAGTTTTGAAGTATGTGGTTGGTCCCAAGGATTGGCCACATATGGATTTCTTGTTCATTACCAAATAATGAAATGAACTTATGATGTATTTTTTTTTGAGAATGATAACTTTACTTCTATATATCCACAGGTATACTACAACAAAATGTAGTCCTTCATCACAAAAGTTGTCACTTAATCATATGAACTTACTCCCGGGTTGCCCCTACTAGTTCCATCAATATTGCGTTTCTAAACACCAAAAGGAAAAGACAACCACCTTAGTGTAATAAACGGTAGGTCTATAGCTCTTTAGAATTCAAATTAAATTTGGCTAAAGTAGGTATATTTTGCAGGCAAGGAAATCTGACTTTCAATTGGAAAAGAAGTGAAGATTGCACTTAATATACCAACCTACTGATGGATACTTTTCCACCATATTTGATAGCATTTTTTCCTTTCTCAAAGCTCCCATCTAATGATAGATAAAGTGCATTGAGCAATGACCCTTGTGTACATATTAAATGGTGAAGGGCCTAAAATCTCCTTGAACTATGTGATTTGGTTCAATATTGCTTTTTTGCTTACCTTTTGGGCCAAAAATGCGCTTATTTCAAATGGCCCACGCTCATAAGGTGGATGGAGGGCAATATTTTGACATTTTTGATTGGTCATTATTTTGACCGTGGTTTAATACCTCATTTGAAGACAAATTTTCAAAATCAGATTCAAAATGGATGGTCAAATGTTAGTTTAAATATAAACTCTTTGATAAACCCTAAAATTTGCAAACATTCATCCGCCTCCACTCTTTTTTATCCCCTTTTTTTTCCTTTCCTCCCAATAAAGTTCTTCAGTAGAACAACAGTAAAAACAGCTTTTTATTGTATATTCTTTAATCCTACAGATTTCCAACAATCACTACCAATACACCAACACCAACCACTATCCCCACATGCCCTTTGAACAATGGCGGCACATCCCAAACCCATCATCACCCCAAAAGGAGAATTGAAAAATTTTCTGATAGGAGGTCAGAGCGGTTTTCCTTAGAGATGGAAAATTCCTCCACCTTCCTCAAGAAAAAAGCCAATCTGATTTCGAGGGGCATGCAGGTAGAGAAAGTTGGGAAACTACAAGGTCTTGTAGAGAAAGGACAAAACGAACAACCCAACTCGTGCATTTTACCCATAAACACTATTTTTTAGCAACTCCAACAATAGAACTTCAATTCCCTTTAACCAATTCAATTTTTTTTGGGGAAACCCAAAATCCAATCTTGATCAAGCTGATGGATCAGTTGCTGATGGTGGATCTAAGAAGAAGAGAGGCAGGCCGAGGAAGGCTTCCGCTGATCGTAAAATCGGTCTTGAAAGGCCAATCTAGGACCCATCCAAAGCTACTTGAGCTGAAATGTGCTAACAAACAGGTCATAACCTAACCCCTCCAAGTCTTCTTAAGTTTTTTTAAAATTTTTCAAAAAAATATTTTTGCAAGTATCTAATGATTTTTCCTTCATTATGGATATATATAACACGACAATTGAAAACATGTCTTTTTAAATATATTTTGACAAGATTTCTCATGGTTGAATTAGACATTAGCCAACTTTTAAAAGGATTGAATTGAGAGCATCAAAATGGGCTGAGTTAAGCATTGACCCACCCACACTTGGACAGGTTGGGGTGGTCATATTTGCATGGACTGTTTTTATTACCCTTAGCTTGAACATACACAAAATCACCCTTATAATCCTCAAAGCAAAAATCATATGAACTTATTCCCAGATTGCCCCTACTAGTTCCATCAATATTGCATTTCTAAACACCAAAAGGAAAAGACCAAACCACCTTACTGTGAAGGGTAGGTTTATAGCTTTTTAGAAATTGAATTAAATTTCGCTAAATCAGGTATATTTTGCAGGCAAGGATATCTGACTTTCAATAGGAATCAAAGTAAAGATTGCACTTAATATACCAACCTATTGATGGATTTCCTCTTTCGAAGCTCCCACCTAGAAGGAAATACATTGAATAATATATATTAAAAGAAGATTTGCAATTTTAGTCAGTTTAATTATTTCTCTCTTTATTGTGAATCAAATCATGAGAAGAACCGAATGTAAAAGTGTGTTAGGAACCCAGAAACTTCCCTGAAAACAATCTGTAAACTTCCAAACACAACCCAGAAATAGGAACAACACTTCAATTGTTATTTACTGCCACCAACAAACAGAATAAGATTTACAAATAACTAATGGAGAATACTTCTAACAACCAAGGTATTTCGTAGAACCCTAACCTCCAAATCTGCCGGAGAAAATCCGACAGAAAAACTGATTGTCTTCCTTTCTATCTAGTACAATATATCACAAAATAATTCCAAACTGTTAGGTAACAAGTAGGTAACTACTAGGAACACATGCACATAATAATTACTCCCTCTGACCCGTTTTATGTTGCACCTTTTCCTTTTTAGTCTCTTCCAAAAACAAATGTCACCTTACTATAATTAGAAACAATTTAACTTGAAAATTCTTCTTTTGCGCTTAATGAAATGTTTCTCAACTACACAAATATCTAAGGATTGTTTTAGACCACAAGTTTCAAAAGTATTCCTTGTTTTCTTAAGCAGCGGCCAAGTCAAAGGGTGACACATAAAATTGAAAGGAGCGATTAATAAATAAAAGAATTACATTTAAGCCTTATTTTTCGTGCTTCCTCGTATGTGTATAGACCCTAGTAACAACATGTCTAACAATACCCGCCCCAACGAGTTTCACCTGGTCCTCAAAGGGAAAATGAGAAAACTGTGCATCAATGACATCATAGGATTCCAAAGTGTTCTTGAAGTCTGGTATTCTCAAGCCTGAACTGAATAAATCAGTTAGGATACAAGTACCAAGGACTAATGCAAGCTTACAAGACTACCAAGTTACTAGAGGAAGTTTTTGAGGCACAGGCTCTAGCCTGGGGAATCAGATCTTCTGGTAAAAACCAGAATCTTGTTTTACCAACTCATAATATTTCTAGACACCAGAACTTCTAGAAAACATTACCAGTTCCCAATTCTATCAAGAAATGTTTTGAACCATATGGTGACAACATCACTAGATTTCAGGACAATAACAACAATGGGAGGAAATTGTTATCTGGTGCTGAGATGGATGAGAAAAGAGCTAAGGGGCTATGTTTCCTGTGTGATGACAAATATATGGTCATGTGTGTAAAGCCAAGAAACAGTTATTTCTAGTGGAGGTGAAGAAAGAAGAAGATGTGATCATGGGTGAAGAACTGGAATTAGATCAAAGTAGTGATGAGATAGAGGAGTGTATGACTATTTCCTTACAGGCATTCACTGGAATTACTGGGTATCAAACAATCAGGGTAACTGCATGTCATGAGAAGCAACCTTTACAGTTACTCATTAACATTGGTAGTACACATAACTTCATTGATGAAAAAGGAAGCTGGGATAAGGCTAGTGCAATCTTGGAACAATTGTACTGGGGGTTCGATGGTTGAGCACATTGGGTAGAATTTTATTTGACTTCAGCAACAAGACCATTGACTTCATGCTTCAAGGGAAGAAACCTGTTCTGGAAGGAGCTAGTAATCTGCTCAAGACTATTAAGGCCAGTGTGCTAAATAAGAAGCCTGACGAGCAAGGACATTTCTATATGTTGTCACTAATCACCAATGATGGACTGCAATGTAATAGTGTCCAGGCTATACAAGGTACTAATATGCCATCTATATTGACTCCTTTAATGGAACTGTATAAGTGTAAATTTGATTTTCCTACTACTTTAACACCTCAGGGAGGGCCCTGTGACCATGGAGTACCTCTCATAGATGTTGGTGTGTCTGTTAGTAAAAGGCCTTACTGGTATACCAGGGTGAAAAAAGATATCATTGAAAAGTTGGTACAAGAGATGTTGGATCAAGGAGTAGTTCAACATAGTACTAGTCCATATGCTTCACCGGTTGTGTTAGTGGGAAAAAGGATGGTAGTTGGAGAGTCTATCTTCATTATAGGGACTTGAATCCTTGACCCTTAAGGACAAGTTTCCTATCCCTATAATTGAGGACTTGGTAGATGAACTGGGAGGTGCTGAGGTGTTTTCTAAAATTGACCTCAGAGTAAGGTATCATCAATTAAGAATGGCAAAGACAGATGTACATAAGACAGCTTTTAAAACTCATGAAGGACATTATGAGTTCTTGGTGATGCCATTTCACTTGACTAATGCACCATTATCCTTCCAAAGTCTCATGAACTGGTGTTTAAAACCTTACTCATGAAGTCAGTGTTGGTTTTTATTTATGACATTCTGATTTACGGTAGTACCGTGGATGCTTATGTAGAGAATGTGAGGGCTGTATTTGAATTGATGAAGCGACATATGCTATTTCTCAAGGCATCTAAGTGTGTTTCGGGGTACCAGAAGTTGAATATTTGGGTCATTTTATCACTGCCAAAGGAGTAGCAACTAACCCTAAGAAAACAGTAGTTATTCCAGCTTGAAGTTGTCTATTACTATCAAACAGTTGAGAGGATTTCTTT
>JBCEWC010022098.1:0-10175 GCA_038996855.1 Solanum aculeatissimum | reverse complement strand
GGAATGATCATGAAAATGATTTTTGAAACTCTTGATGGCCTTTGGCCTAAGCATGAGCATGATTTGATCAATGGTTTGGTTTTGACTAATGGTGCATGAATTGAAAAGATTGTAAGTCTTCCGATTTGAAGTTGCACGTATATATATATGTATTCTCGTGGGATGAGACTTAGTACCGAGGGATTGGAGGTGGGTGGACTATCTCCACAGGGTCCATACTCCTTTCCGTCAAACCATGTGCCACCATGGGTTATCTCCCCAGATAGGGATTGACATGTTATGTTTCCCCTTGTTTCAAGGGTGACTAGGGTACTACTTCGCAAGTAGTCCGGATTCGGGTTGTGGCTCGCTCAGGTCTTCCATGTTTTCGGTTGAGGTTACATCCCTACTATATATTGATCATAGGATTGCATCTCATGCATCATGGCATAACATCTTGTTATATTACTCTTTGGCTATGTGCATTCCTTTCGTACCACTTGTCCCCTTGTCATGTTTATTGGTCATACTATATTGTCATACGCATTGCATGCCCGCATACTTAGTGCTTAATTGTGCTAACCCATATCCTTGTCTACATGTTCTAACCATGTAGGGACCGGAGATGATATCTACATTTTACCGGACGACGCTTGATCATTTTGTGAAGACTTTTCTAGTGGTGAGCCCTTTTGTTCAAGGGAAATAGCCACCGTCTATCTACCTAGTTTTTATTATGTCATTTACTTACTTATGTTTTGAGGGTGAGCCTTAAACCTTGTCGAGGCCTCACTTATCTATGTAGAGGCTTGTTGGACCATTCTAAACTCTTGTACGTTGACTTGTTATTTTAAACATTTTGGTTATGTAATACTATGTTTATTTAGCCTTGATTATGAGAATTGTCATTTATCATGCTTATGTTATGAATGTTGGTAAATGTGAATGACTATGTGCTTATGTGGAATGTCTCATAATCCCGGTGTGCCTCCATAGCTTGAGTCCTACTTACCCATCTCCTTAGAGATAATTGTTATGTATATGTGAATCCATGTTTATCCCATTCCGGACATCATCCCCATAGCTTGAGTCCCAAGTCCCAAATCCCTTAGAGCTTATGTGTTATGTGTTTAGCTTCTGCGCTTCCGAACTGATGATGTTTGTGATGATGCTACGATAGCTTGATCGAGGACTTTCGGGTTCTCCTTATCCATGTCACATCTAGGCCCTCCTATCCGGGTCGTGACAAGCTATGATGGCTTGATCGATATCCTTTGGGTCCTCCTTCGCCATGTCACATCTAGGGTCCCCTTCCTGGTCATGACAGAATGCACGTATCCAAAGGTAGGTATATCATAACAATATGCCATGCCATGATGCATGAAATGCAACCTAGATATCATATTATAGCGGGAATTTGACCTCAACCAACAACAGAGGGAACCCGAGCGAGCTACTACTTGGATTTGGGCTACTTGCCAGGTAGATCCATAGTCACCCTTCAATAAGGGAAAACATAACAAGTCATCTCATTTAGGGAGAAATCCCATGTTGGCACATGGTTTGACGGAAAGGAGTATGGACCCTCGGAGCCAGTCCACCCCGACTCCAATCCTTCGGTGCTAAGACTCATCCCACGGGAATACATATATATAAATGTAAGCCTTTCAAAATGGAGGATTTACATTCCTTTCAAAACCATGCATCATTAAGTAAACCATATCATTACCCAAATCCATATCCATACTTAGGGTCAAAAGCCAACAAGAATTTCTAAAATCATTTCCATATCAATGCAATAAGAGTAGCTTATCTACATAGCTTATCATATCAAGCCTTCATAACATATCAAAGTGGTGCAAGCACCCATAATGCTCAAAGATCCATAACAAGAGACTATGTGTTCACAAGCCTTAACATATCATATCATAACAAGAGGGTCATGCCCATAACAAGAATTTCATCATAACCATACTTCAATGCATATGCCTAGAATGGGGAATCAAGTGCATGGGTAATGGAGCATTCAAACCTTAAACCACAATTCAATAGATGATTCAACATAATTCATGATGAAAATCCCAATTTCCAATCATAACGCAAATTACCTATGCATAATAAACCATCAAAGGGACATGCTCATTAGACCTTCAAGAGTTTCAATGCATTTCCTGAAATTCAAACTCAATTCAACTTTAAATCGCCTGATTTCTACAGCCCACAACTCAATTCAATTAAATACATCACAATTTAAAGAACCCATCATTAAATAAAGCTTAAATTCATAATTTAAAGAGAAAGGTTCTTGGGTCTTCATGGATGAAAGGGAATCCATGAATCAATCCACATACCTTGAAATAGTCAAGAAAATTTGATGTATTTTTCAAGAAAGATGATCTTCCCCAAATTTCTTCAAGCTTTCATCAATAGAGGTCAAGACGATTTAGAGAATTCTGGTGAGGATTGAAAAGTGTTAGAATGGATGAAAGGGGATTAGGGTTAGATTTAGGGGTGTTAGGAGACCTTAGAAAGGCTAAAAGGGTCATACGATTAAACTAAATTATGAATTAACCATTAATGAAACAGATAGGATTATAGAAAACAGTGCCTCACAGAAGCTGCCCAGGTATCGTCCAGAGGCTAACGGACCGTAAATCTGTTCGTGAGACCTCACTTAGTCTCTGCTTCATCTAAAACCCTCGAGGGACTTTATGGACCAACTCACGAGTGGCCTCATGGATCGTTTTGCTGCACACTTACCGTGTAGCTGCACACAGACCGTGTACTAGTCCGTGGAGCATCCCTTGGTCTGGAGTCCAGCCCAAGGCTTGGCCAACTCTCTGGATCACTTCACGGGACCCTTTCACGGACCGTGAAGTGGTCCTTGGAGTTCCACTTGGTCCAGGGCTTGGTCCCACCTCCAAGAAAATCCACTGGATCAACCAACGGGACACACCATGGACCGTGAACCATCAAACGATCTATGGTCCCTCACTTGGACTCTATCCTGAAATCTGTTCTAGCATACCTCTTAATACGAGCAGTCTCACTGTAAGGGCCAGAACTTTCACACCAAAACTTTGAATCGGGTGAAACTAGTTCCGTTGCTAAGATAACTCAAAGAGCTTCCATTTGATATATAATATCCCACCCAGTTCATCTCGTACAAAGTGATATGACTCTTCAAAGTCAGTGCTTCCCATACGACCTTACAACCTTTCACCAAAACAATCCCTTTGAATCCGGCCACTTAAATACAACCCATGACTACCAAAATTCAACCATGACGAATCCAATACTAACCTTGACCAACCATTACGAAGTTAAAAAATTTTCAGGTCGTTACATCATTTCCCCTTTGGGAACATTCATCCTCGAATGGGCTAAAACTACAGCTTAAGGACATCAATCAACATGAAATATTTTTTTTAACCACAACTCATAACGGATCATGCATAATTTCAAAAGTCATTCAAAACTCATGGCAAAATATCATGTAAATCATTTTTGTGCTCATGTATGCATGCAATGTCATGAAACTCAAGAATTTGAAGAATTAGGACCATAAACGGGATAGAACCTAGTACCTTAGGCTTGATTAGATTGGAAGAGATAGGGATATCGCTCCATCATGTCCAACTCCACGTCTTGGTTCCTCCAAAGCACCTTGACCGAAGCTACCTCCTCGTTGCGAAGCCACTTCACTTGCCTATCCAAAATCTCAACCGACACCTCTTCATAGGTTAAATTCTCATTAACCAACACACCCTCTAAAGGTGTAATTACCTTAGGATCACCAACCTACTTCCTTAGCATAGACACATGGAATGTCAGATGAATGGAGCTGATGTCCAAAGGAAAATCCAACCTATAAGCCACATTGTCAATCCGCTCCACAATCTCATAAGGTCCGACGTACCAGGGCCTCAACTTGCCCTTCTTGCAAAAACACATGATGCCTTTCATGGGAGACACCTTCACATACGCCCAATAACCAACATGAAATTCAAGATCCCTCTTCCTAACATCCGAATAAGACTTTTGGTGACTTTGAGTCGTCTTCAACATCTCCCTAATCAACTTTACCTTCTCAATGGCCTCAACAACCAAATACGGGCCTATCAAGGCTGCCTCACCTATTTCAAATCAACAAACCGAGGATCTACATCTCCTACCATACAAAGCTTCAAATGGAGCCATATCAATGATAGAATGGAAGCTATTATTATAGGCAAACTCAATAAGTGATAGATGATCATCCCAATTTCCCTTGAATTCTAGCACACAAGCCCTCAACATGTCCTCCAAGGTTTGAATCGTCCTTTCGGCTTGTCCATCGGTTTGAGGATGAAATGCGGTGCTCAACTTGACCTTAGTACCAAGTCACGTTTGAAAATACTTCCAAAAATGAGAAGTAAATTGAGTACCACGATCCGATATAATAGACCTCGGTACACCATTCAATCTTACTAACTCCCGAATATACCCCTTGGCATACTCCTCAACACTATAGGTAGTATTAACCGGTAAAAAGTGAGCCGACTTGGTCATTCTATCAACCACAACCCATATAGAATTGAATTGTCTCCGAGTATGGGGTAACCCAACTATAAAATCCATGTTCACATCTTCCCACTTCTAAGTAGGAATTTTGATATCTTTGGCCAAGCCACCGGGCCTTTGATTGTCCACTTTTACTTGCAGGCAATTAGGACATTCTAACATGAACTTGGCTATGTCCTTCTTCATTCCGTGCCACCAATACAACTCTCTCAAGTCTCGGTACATTTCGGTAGATCTCGGATAAATAGAATATTGAGAGTTATGAGGCTCTTTCATGATAATCTTCTTTAATCCATCAATATCCGAAACACATAAAACGGTCTTGGTACCGTAATACATCATCTCCCCCTTGGGAGAAAACCTCAATCTTTCCTTCGGAAACTAATTCCTTCAATTCAACTAAGGAGGGATCTAAGTCTTGTTTCGCCTTCACATCAACCACTATCGACGACTCGGATCCACCTTGAACAAGAATTTCACCATTGTTGGATTTGACCAACCTTACACCCAACCTAGCCAAACGGTGCACATCTTTCACTATGTCCTTCTTCCCTTCATCCACATGGGATACACTACCCATAGAGAGCATACTGAGGGCATCCACCACAATATTAGCTTTGCCGGGGTGATAAAGAACACTCATATCATAATCCTTGAGAAGTTCCAACCATTTCCTTTGCCTCAAATTAAGGTCTCTTTGGGTGAACACATATTTCAAACTCTTGTGATCGGTGAAGACATCCACGTGAACCCCATACAAATAATGTCACCAAATTCTCAAAGCAAACACCACCGCTGCCAACACAAGATCATGGGTCGAATGGTTTTGCTCATGTACCTTCAATTGTTGTGATGCATAAGCTATCACCCTACCATGTTGCATAACCACACAACCCAACCCAATACGCGATGCATCACAATATACCACAAACCCCTCTAACCCATTTGGCAAAGTCAAAATCGGAGCCGATGTAAGTCGATCCTTCAAGGTTTGAAAACTTTTCTCACATTCATTTGACCACAAACATTTGGCCTTCTTTTGAGTCAACTTAGTCAATGGAGATGCTATTGAGGAAAACCCTTCAACAAACCTTCTATAATAGCCAGCTAAACCAAGGAAGCTTCAAATATCCGAAGGAGTCAACGGTCTAGGCCAATCCTTCACCGCTTTGGTTTTCTTAGGGTCAACTTTGATGCCATCACCGGACATCACATGACCAAGGAAAGAAACTTCTCCCAACCAAAATACACATTTGCTAAAATTGACATATAATTATTTCTCTCTCAACTTTTAAAGCACTAACCTCGAATGATTCTTATGCTCCCACTAGTTTCGGGAGTAAACCAAGATGTCATCGATGAAGACCACCACAAAATTATCAAGGAATGACTTGAACACTCGATTCATAAGGTCCATAAACACCGTCAGAGCATTAGTAAACCCAAACAACATCACCACAAACTCAAAGTGACCATAACGATTCTAAAATGCCATCTTGGGAATGTCACACTCCCTCACCTTCAACTGATGATAACCCGAACGAAGGTCTATTTTAGAGAAATGAGTAGCTCCTTGAAGTTAGTTGAACAAATCATCAATTCTAGGCAACGGGTACCTATTCTTAACAGTCATCTTGTTCAATGGTCAGTAATCAATACACATTCGGAGTGACTCATCCTTCTTCCTCACAAACAACACAGGAACACCCCAAGGTGAGATACTCAGCCTAATATAACCCTTTCCTAGAAAATCTTTTAACTGATCTTTCAATTCCTTCAACTCCGCCGGGGCCATACGATAAGGAGGGATAGAAATAGGTTGAGTATCCGGAAATATATCCATGAAAAATTCTACTTCTCTATCGGGAGGAATACCGGGCAAGTCCTCGGATAATACATTGGGAAACTCATTAACCACCAGAACTGTTTCAAGCTTAGGTGACTCACCCTCCACATCTCTAACCCGCATAATGTGATAAATGCACACCTTACAAATCATCTTTCGGTCTTTGAGGTAGGAAATAAACCGACCCTTAACCATGGAATCACTACCCTTCCACTCCAACACGGGTTCATTAGGAATATGGAACTTAACTTACATAGTCATACAATCAACCGAGGCATACGATGCATGCAATCAATCCACCCTAAGAATAACATCAAAGTCATACATCTCAAGTTCTACAAGGTCAACGAGGAACACTTTATGTAATACAGAAACAGGACAACCACGATACACTTTCCAGGTAATAATAGACTCACCCATAGGGGTGTACACCGAAAAAGGTTCCCTTAGAGTTTCAGGACAAACCAAATTTAATAGCCAACAGAGGATTCACAAAAGATAAGTTTGCACCCAGATCAAGTAAAGCATAAGCATCAAAACCAAAGATTTTTAACATACCAGTCACAACGTCCGAAGCATCCTCCACCTCTTGCCGGGCGTGAAGAGCATAAAATTGGTTGTTCCAAGGAGCACCACCAACCGGAGCCTTCGGTTTCTCTTTATCACCGGGAGCCGCTTGATCCTTCTTCATATTCTTTGGACAATTAGAGATCTTGTGGTCCAAACTACCACATCCATAGCAAGCACCAGTGACTGTCCTATATTCACCCACGTGATTACCACCACATTGGCCACAATGGGGAATTCGGGGACCACCCCCAACTTGTGCCTTAGGATAAGGCACCCTTGGATTAGCAACCCTCATATTCGAACCTTGGCCTTGATGAAATCGGCCAAAACCACTACCGCTCTTGGAACTGGAGAACCTACCATCAAGTCGGGCCCTCTTAGCTTCATTCACCATTGTTTTCTTAAGCTTCTCGCCCTTAATTTGCTCGGCATAAGTTATAAGTCTTGAGATGTCCATATCCTAAATAAGCATAGCCGTACGACATTCCTTCACCACTAAATATGAGACATCCAAAATAAACTTGTGTATTATTGCCCGGGGGTCAGATACAAGCATTGGAGCATACTTAGAGAGCTTAGTAAATTTGAGAGAATAATCCCTCACAATCATACCACCTTGTCGGAGATTGATGAACTCGATCATTTTGGCTTCTCTAAGCTCAAGAGGAAAGAACCGGTCAAGGAAATCCATTTTGAACTCTTCCCAACCAACCTTGAAATCAACCATCCTCTCCACTAGCCACTAATTATACCACATCTAGGCCACATCGTTCAGTTGATATGCAGTCAACTCAGTCTTCTCCTCAGAACTAACACCCATGATGGTGAACACCTTTGTGAGTTCATCAATGAACTCTTGAGCATCCTCGTCCACTTTTGACCCAAAGAACTCTGGAGGGTTCATCCGGGTAAAATCCCTTACCCTAGAGGCCAGAGTACCAATAGTTGGGGGATTAGCTGGCCGGGCTTGGTTAGCCATTTCATGGGCCAACATAGACACCACATTTCTAAATTTGGCGTGGGTCACTTGTTCCTCGTAGTCGGGAGCCTGATGGGGAAAGGGATCTCTACTCGAAGGCATGTTCTGAAAAAGCGACAAGAATACCAAAAGTTTAGGAAATTTATCATAACAGCTCACGGCACGACATAGGGAAATAATAAAATGAGATAAATTCCTAAAATGTCATCATAGCCTCCCATTCATAGGCATGGCGCATATCACACCCATGAACAAAACTCTACTTGACGCAGCATGTTGGACTCCGAGGATCATTTACAAACCTAGGGTTCAGATACTATCTTTGTCACGACCCAGAAGTGGGGCCTAGATGTCACATGGCGAAGGAGAACCCAAAATTCCTCGATCAAGCCATCATAGCATCATTACCCACATCATCAATTCAGAAGCACAAAAAAGTAAACACATAGCACATATTTCTATGGAGAATGGGGCTTTGTACTCAAGCTATGGGGATGTTGTCGGGAATGGGATGAACATGAATCACATAACCCATAACAAGTATTTCTAAGGAGCGGGTAAGTAGGACTCAAGCTATGGGGGCATACCATGTTAGGGGACTTTCCACATAAGCACATTCCCAACATTCACAAACCAATACATAGTCATAAGCATAATCAGACCATCATATTCATAATCAATTCTCAAAGACATACTATCTCAACAAAATATAATACAACGTGTAAGAATTTAACAAGTCCAACATAACCTCTACATAAGAGAGAACGGGGCCTCGACATAATCTGGGCTCAACCTCAAGTCATAAAATAAAGAAAAGAAAATAATACACGGAGGATGGAAAGTAGCTATTGCCTTAAACAAAAGGGTTCACCACAAGTAAACGACTTCAAAGATATCACTTGTCATCCAACGGTAGATAGAGGTCATCACTGGTCCCTACATGGTTAGAACTTGTAGACAAATAGTATGGGTTAACACAATAAAGCACTAAGTATGTGGGCATGCAATGCATATGACATAATAATATGATAAATCAAGATAAAAAGAGGACAAGTGATACAAAAGGAATGCACGTAGTCAAAGGTAGGTATATCATAACAATATGCCATGCCATGATGCATGAAATGCAACCTAGATATCATATTATAGCGGGGATGTGACCTCAACTGACAACAGAGGGAACCCAAGCGAGCTACTACTTGGATTCAAACTACTTGCCAGGTAGATCCCTAGTCACCCTTTAACAAGGGGAAATATAACAGGTCATCCCATCTAGGGAGAAATCCCATGTTGGCACATGGTTTGACGGAAAGGAGTATGGACCTTTGGAGCTAGTCCACCCCGAATTCAATCCCTCGGTGCTAAGTCTCATCCCATGGGAATATATATATATACATGTAAGCCTTTTAAAACGATGATTTACATTCCTTTCAAAAACATGCATCATTAATCAAACCATATCATTACCCAAATCCATATCCATACTTAGGCTCAAAAGCCAACAAGAATTTCCAAAACCATTTCCATATCAATGTAATAAGAGTAGCTCATTTACATAGTTTATCATATCAAGCCTTCATAACATATCAAAGTGGTGAAAGCACCCATAATGCTCAAAGAGCCATAACAAGAGACTATGTGATCACAAGCCTTAACATATCATATCATAACAAGAGGGCCATGCCCTTAAAAAGAATTTCATCATAACCATACTTCAATGCATATGCCATGAATGGGGAATAAAGTGCATGGGTAATGGAGGATTCAAACCTTAAACCATAATTCAATAAATTATTCAACATAATTCATGATAAAAATCCTAATTTCCAATCATAAAGCAAATTATCCATGCATAATAAACCATCAAAGGGACGTGCTGTCATGACCCGGATAGGCGGCCTAGACATGACATGGAGAAAGAGGACCCGAACGGCCTAGATTAAGCCATAATAGCATCATTATACTCATCATCAGTTTGGAAATGTCGAAGCTAAACATGTAGCACATAAGTTCTTGGGATTTGGGGACTTGGGACTCAAGCTATGGGGACAATACGGGGATGGGATAGGCATGCTTGCACGTAACACATAGTCATTCATCATACTCAACATTCAAGTCATTATCATACCATGGGGACATGATCATAAATCAAGAGAAATAGATTCATATTACATAGCCAAATATCCAACATAAGAGTCAAACATACAAAAGTAAGGGTTTGTGTCCAACAATGCCTCT
>JBCEWC010022097.1:0-10175 GCA_038996855.1 Solanum aculeatissimum | reverse complement strand
CAATTTGTGTATTATGAGAATAAGAAAAGCTTTGATTAAAAGTACCGAGAAGATTCAAGTGCCAATTATGTGAATTTTTTTTTATTGAGAATAAATATATTTAGTTGAAATATTAAAACACAATAGAAAAGAAAAATAGAGGTATGAAAGACAATAACTCAAGAAGTCATTTTTAGCAATAACACAACGAGTCATTTTTAGCTTTCATTCAATGGTGCTGCACATAAGTTATGCGTCATTGAGAATTTGAAGAATCATTTGGTAATGACCTTGTTATTGCATAAATAAAGAGGGTCATGGTGTTGAGATGCTCTCACAGGCATTTCGTCAAACAGTTATAGTACAAAATTGGTGAATATAATACACATTGATATATTATGTGAAAAGTGATAACATCTTCAAACAATTTTCTTCAGCACCCATTTTCTAATCACCAATCTATTACAAAATCATATAAAACTATAAATTATATCTCAATTCTTCTACTGTTAACGTGTAACATACAAACAAATGCACAATAAATAAACAAGATTTAATTTGTTTATGAAATCAAAACATGGTTTAGGAAGAAAAATCAAATTAGATTAAAAAAAAAAACTTACCAGGTATTATTTCAATGGGTAAAAGATGAAGCAAAGGAATAACAAAGAGTTAAGGAAGAGGAAATACATTTTTTATCTAGCTATTCCAAAAGCTTCTTGAGATTCAACTGAAGCGTAAGGATTTTAGACAAAAGGGAGAAATTAGGAAAAGGGGAAGGTACATGAATGTTCTGATTTTGAGAGAGGAAGATAGTAGAGAATAGGGTTGGGTTTTGGGGGGAGATTTTGAGAGGAAAATTTGGGAGGGAAAATTTGTGCAAATAATTTTAATCATATTTTTTGTCCCAAATTCATTAGTTATTATATATGTTATAAATATATTAGGTACAAGATATCGTGTAAACACAAACCTAATATATATTATTTTTATCTCAATTATGTGACATAAATTGAATTTAAAGAGTCAATTAATTTTTTTAATATGAATTTTAGATTTTAAAGTTGTTAATTGTTTCAATAATATATGTAGTCTCTTTGTCTCAATTTGTGTGACATGAAAATTTTATATATATATATTTTAAATTTGAAAAATTTACAAGAATAGGCACTTTAAGATTAGGAATTATAATAAATTTTTTATTTATCAAAATAATAAATAAATTACTAAAGTATATCACTTTTTTCTTTCCCAGGACCAATCAAATCAACTTGTCATCAACATCAATTAATACCAACAAATAAATTTTGCCTATTTTGTAATTATGAATTGTTATTTTTGTGTAAATAAGAAAAAGTTAGTAGGATCATATAATTTGGTATATAAAATTGTATAGTTATGTTTTTTACCCTTTAAATTTTTAAGTTGTTAATTATATCATGCGACTTATGGTACATTTTTAAATAATCTATGTCACTTATTTTATTTCAATTTATAT
Organism: Solanum aculeatissimum; assembly: GCA_038996855.1. Taxonomy (NCBI): domain Eukaryota; kingdom Viridiplantae; phylum Streptophyta; class Magnoliopsida; order Solanales; family Solanaceae; genus Solanum; species Solanum aculeatissimum. The sequence continues at coordinate 8,698 of JBCEWC010022097.1, read as the reverse complement.
TGTACATATAAAATTTTGAGAGTCAACCAAAATTTTATGTATCTTTTAAATTATTAAATATTGTGATTTGTAGTACCTTTTACATAAGTTTCAAAAAATACATGTTATTCTCTTTATCCCAATTTAGTGGTATTGATAAAATTTCAATTAAATCTTCTTATATCTTTTAAATTCTTAGGTTGATAATTATTGTAATTTATAGCACCTTTATATCATTTCAAATAATATGTGTTACTTCCTCTGTCCTAATTTAAGTTGCTAATTTTTATGATTTAAAGTACTTTTCATATAAAGCTTTAAATCGCTAATTACTGTGATTTATAATACTTTTGGCATAATCTTTTTAATATATCACATATTTCCAAAAAAAATAAATTAAAATAAATAAAATACAAAAAAGAACAGAAACATACGCGTCAATGGACAATTGTTTACTTCAAGAGATACGAGTTAAATAACAATTCTTGAAATACTTGTTCGTGACAAAGGTTGTGTGAGCCTTAATGAGGTTTTGCTTAAATCAACTTTAAATAGCCAATTAAATTTAACTAAATACAATTTAATTATAAATTCAAATTATATTTAAAACTTACAAGTTAAATCATACAAAATTAAACCAAATAAAATTATCAACACCTAAATACATTAAATCGATAAATAATTATCTCGATTGAATAAGTTCAGGTCAAATAATAATTATCAAAAAAACTTGAGTGAAACTCAATTCAATTTTGTACTTAAATTTAATATAATTTTACTTAATAAAAAATTAGTTATTAGATATAACTATCATTTATTTAAATTATATATGTAAAACTTACAAGTATGTCTATAAAATTGAATCAATTTCAACGATGAGTATCTTTAAATAATTATACTCAAATATGTACATATTGTTTTGATAGAATAACCTTGAGTCAAATAATAATTAATCTCAAAATAGGATCAAAATTAAACTTGGATCAATTAGTGAAGTTAATTTTATTTAAATTGGATGTAATTATTAGTCAAAATTAATTACATATAACCTCCTATTTATTTAAGATATATCTAAAATTTATAATTAAAACCTTGTAAAATTGAATCAAATAAAAACATGAACACCTCTCTAATTATACTAGCTCAATAAAAATATTTGCTCAATAGAAAAGATCCAAGACATGAAGCATATAATAGTTATGTGATCTCATATTGTGTGATTTTATTATAAATATTGTTTCTTAGTTTACTTTTTGCACTTATTTTATTTAGATGCTGCTTTGATGAGTATTTGGTCTTACAATACCATATAAAAATTTATATACTAGTAATTATATTTATCAAAGTAAAAAGATTTCTCAATAACACATTTACATACATAATTCTATAAATATTTATTTAACTATATAGATTTGTTACGACTTAATTTACTGTAATTATAATAGTACTATTATTATAATAATTTTAATTGTACGAAAAAATTACTTTAGGTAGCTAAAAGACTACTACTTTTAAATTTTAATTTGTGATAAAAAAAAATGATTAGCTATGAATTTTATCTCAACAATAAATCAATGGTTGTATCATTTCATCAGGAAAGATAATTATAGGTATTAAGCCAACTACAATCATAATTCATTATAACTTAAAGAAAAATATTTATTCAGTCATAATATTTTATTTTAAATAATTTATTATGACTAAAAGGTTATTATTACTACTATAAATTTTAATTCATGACAAAAATTAGTAATTAGCTATAAGATTATGATAGCAAAAAAAACTACGGCCAAAATATTTAACTATTGTCATAATTTTTAATAATTTCAAATAGAAATATTTATTTAGCTACAATAGTTTGTTTTAAATAATTTATCATGGCTCAAAGGTTACTACTGCAACATTAAGTTACGAAATTTTGTTATAGAAAAAAAATATGTTGCTATATCATTTAACTATTGTCACATTTTTTTAGTACTTGAAGCAAAAATAAATTATTTAGCAATAACATTTTCTTTCAAATAAGTTATTGTGGCTAAAAGGTTATTATTGCTACGATAAATTTTAACTCGCGGCAAAAATTAATAATTAGCTACAAAAATTTACTATAGAAAAAAAACTATAGCTATATCATTTAACTATTGCCACAATTCTTTATACTCGAAGCAAAATATTTTATTTAGCTACCATGTTTTGTTTCAAATAATTTCTTATGGCTAAAAGATTATTATTGCTACAATAACCTTTATCATGTAGCAAAAACATATGATTAGCTACAAACTTTTATTGTAGCAATAAAGTTGTAGCTATTTAGACAATTATTGCCACGATTATCAACAATTAAAGCAAAAGTAATGAATTAGCTTCATCAATTTTAATTTCGTGGCAGTGAAATTTTACGAATTGGCAAACAACTATGAAATTTAAAAATTTGTGGCTATTACTAAATAATAGCTACAATTTTTGAATCCATAGCATGAATTTTGTAGCTATAGATACATTGTGTTGTAGTGTTGGGATGTTGCTACTGGGTCATCTTCTATGGAGTCTATTTTGGTGGTATATGAGTTCTCGAATGTGTTTCCTACTGATTTCCCTAGAGTCTCTCCTGATCGAGACATTGACTTTGCTATTGACCTTGAGCCGGACACTAAGCCCATTTCTATCACTCCCTATCAAATGACTCTAACTATGTTGAAAGAACTAAATGAGTAGCTTTAGGATCTGTTAAGTAAAGGATTTATTCGCCTCAGTGTTTCACCTTAGGGTGCCTTAGCTTTGTTTGTTAAGAAAAAAGATGAGTTTATAAAGATGTGTATTGATTATAGACAGTTGAACAAAGTAATTGTCAAGAAGAAATACCCGTTTCCTCACATTGATGATTTGTTTGACCAGCTTCAGGGAGCTGTATTATTTTCTACGATTGACTTAAGCCTACAGATATTCCCAAGACAACCTTTCAGACCAAGTATAGCTATTATGAGTTTCTTGTTATGTCCTTTGGTTTGATTAACACCCCTGCAATATTTATGGAGTTGATGAATGGGATGTTTTGGTCGTATCTAGACTCGTTCATGATTTTGTTCATCGATGATATATTAGTTTATTCAAAGATCGAGGAGGATCATGTGAGACATTTGGGAATTATGCTCCACAAGCTTAGGGAGAAGAAGCTATATGCAAAATTCTCCAAGTGCGAGTTCTGGTTGAGTTTGGTAGCATTCTTGGGGCACGTGGTATCCAAGGAGGGTATTCGAGTTGATCCAACAAAGACTGAGGTCGTTCGAGGTTGGACTGGGCCTACCTCAGTGATAGAGATCCATAGTTTTATAAGCTTGGCTGGTTATAATTGTTGTTGTGTTTAGGGTTTCTCCACTATTGCAGCTCCACTCACTAGAGAAGAATGCGGTGTTCTATTAGTCTAATAGGTGTGAGGAAAGTTTTCAAAAGCTCAAGTTATTGTTGACTTCAACTCCTATTCTGACATTGCTAGAGGAGGGTGTCGATTTCACAGTCTATTATGATGCTTCAAAAATGGAGCTAGGTGGTGTGTTAATGCAGAAAGGGAAGGTTATTACTTATGCTTCTAGATAGTTGAAGGTTCATGAGAAGAACTAGCCCACCCATGATTTGGAGTTAGTTGCGATTGTGTTCATATTCAAACTATGACATCATTGCCTTTATGGAGTCCATTGTTAGATCTTTACTGACCAGTGCAGTCTTCAATATATTTTTAGTCAGTGAGATCTAAATCAGAGGCAAAGAAGGTGGATTGAACTCCTAAAAGATTATGACTTGACTATTCTCTATCATCTCAGTGAGGCAAATGTGGTGGTCGATGCATTGAGTAGGAAGAATTCTAGTATGGAGAGCCTAGCATCTATTCGAGTTGAGGAGCGACCATTGGATAGAGATGTTCAAAGGTTGGCTAATGGGTTAGTGAGGTTGCAAATTTTAGAGCATGGTGGAGTGCTTGCTTTCATTTAGGTCTACTCATCTTTGATGGATTAGATTTGTGAGAGGCAGTTTGAGGATGAGAAGTTATGTGTTATTTGGGATAAAGTGACTAGAGGTGAAGCTAGGGAAGAAAAGCTTGATTCTTATGGTGTTTTGAGGATGGGGAGTCATATTTGTGTGCCTAAGGTAGGGGATTTGACCAGGTTGATACTAGAAGAGGTACATTGTGCTAGATATTCCATTCACCGAGGGGAAACAAAGATGTACCACGATTTGGGACACAATTATTGGTGGTCTGGTATTGGTGCCAAGTACTTGACATGTCAACAGGTCAAGTGTGAACACTTGAGGCTAGGTGGGGAACTTCAAAAGATGTCCATTCTCGAGTGGAAGTGGAAACGCATTGCCATGGACTTCGTTGTTGGCTTTCCTTCTACTATCGGGGGTTTTGACTCTATTTGGATAGTGGTGGATCGATTGACCAAGTTTGCACACTTCATTCTGGTCAAAGTGAGGCATACCATGGAGAGACTGGTCCAACTTTATATTAGTCAGATAGTGAGACTTCATGGGTCCCAGTATCTATCATATCGGATTAGGGCTCATTGTTTACTTAATACTTTTAGAGGTACTTACATCATGGTTTGGGTACTCATTTGGATTTGAGGATATGCTTTGAGCCTGTGCTATTTATTTTATAGCTAGGTGGGATAAGCAATTCGCCTAGCAGAGTTTTCTTACAACAACAGTTACCATTCTAGCATTTAGATGGCTCTTTTTGAGACCTTGTATGGCCGGAGGTGTAGATCGCTCATTAGGTGGTTTGACACGGTAGCAGTAGTGAGCATGGGTGTCAACCTGTTGAGAGATGATCCTGAGCGAGTATGATTGATTCAGAGTAAATTGGTGACAACCCAGAGTTGCCAAAAGAGCTATGTTGATAGGCGGGTTCGACCCTTGGAGTTCACGGTTGGTGATATGGTTTGGTTGAAGGTCTCACCTTTGAAGGGTGTTATGAGATTCAGGAAGAAAGTCAAGCTAAGTTTGAGGTTTATTGGTCCTTTTGAGATTCTTTGTAGAGTAGGGGAGGTGACTTATAAACTTGCTTTTCCACCCCACTTATTTTTAGTCCATCCTATTTTCCATGTTTCGATGTTGCGACGTTACATCTCTGATGAGTCTCATGTGATTTCTATGGATTCAGTTGAGTTGAGCCTTGATTTAACTTATGAGGAGCCGCCAGTGGCTATTTTGGATAGGCAGGTGAGGAAGTTAAGAACTAAAGAGATTGCGTCAGTGAAGGTCCAATGGAGCCATAGCCTCGAGGGTGAGGCTACATAGGAGATAAAGTCTGATATGCAGGCACGGTACCCTGTAATTGTTTGAGACTTAAGGTATGTCCCTTATATCATGTTCGAGGATGAACATTATTTTTAGTAGTGGATGATATAATGACCTCGAAGGTCATTCTTGGCATTTTTGACTTAATTTTTATTTTGCCCTTCCTAAAAGTTGCCTTGGGCCATATTTGGTCGCTCTAAAAATTGGATTTTGAAAATCTTTAAAAGGATGGAGTTTTACAAAAGAAAGAGTTTTCAAAGACTTAAAATTGAAAATTTTAAGTTTTGAGGTCATTTCGAGGTTCGAGTGTCGGAATTCAATTTTGTTAACTCTATCAGTTCTGAAATATTGAATCTGATCTAGGGGAACTTGAAGAAGTGAATTTGAAGTTAAGATGGAGATTTTAGGCCCAAAGTTGTACATCTAGTTCATTTTGGTTCATAGATTTGATTTTTGTCAACATTCGGAGTTCAGAAGCTTGTATCGAAATTCTGATAGTTCCAGTAGTTTTGGGTGATGAAACTAACGCTAGAAATGGCTTCGTTGTAATTTTTAGAGCTTCCGTGAATATTTTGAGTTTTTGAGTCTGAAACCAGTTTAAATGATCTTTCTCGGGTTTTGAGCCACGGGGGTTCCAAATTTGAATTTTGACGATTTCATTGAGTTTGGACCATCATTTCTAGTAGGGTTCCATGTATGGCTTGTGTTCACGGGGTTCCGAATGAATTCCTGAGAGTCCAGTTCTTGTTTTTGATTTGTTGTATTTTGGCTAGTGCAATTGTTTCTACTGTAGGTCCAGGTTACTCTCAGTGAATGCGCCCAAAGCTTCGCAATCACGGAGGTTAACTCATTTAGACCTCCGCGTTCACGGAATGAGGCTCGTGTTCGCGAAGTTGTGGCATATGAGGTTTCCCAAGCCTCTGCGTTCGCGGAGTGCTAGTAGCTATTGACCTCCATGTTCGCAGACAATGCTCCACGTTCGCGGAGTGTTGTTCATGCCTGGACAGTATGTCATTTTAAAAGACAGGATTTAAACCCTTTTTGACATTTTCAAACTCGTTCTAAGAGAGAATTTTTAAGGTTTTGAAAGCAAATTGATCGGGTAACTATTGTCTGACCGATTTCATTGATTTACATTGATTATTTTATGATTTTAACTTCTAATTTTATGATTTTAATGAAGTAAATTGAGATTTTTCGATATGGATTTCCTAAGCTTGAATCATTGATTTCTCTCTCATATTAACTCTATTTTTAAAATTATTTTCACTGTTGAGTTCTTTATTACTTAGATAACATTTTCATTAAATTTCAGATTCCGACAATATTTTTCGTCTTGGGATTTTTTTATTATTTTACTCTTTTTCTTTGAATTGAGTGATTTTAGTATCATTAGCTTCGTTATGTGATTTTATGCCATGTTTAAGTAGATTGTGGTGATTTGGAGTACCGAAAGAGGGGGAAGGCGGCAATTTCAAGTTGATTTGGGACTTTATTTGAGGTAAGTGGACTTCTATCTTTTATTAAGTATGAATGGACCTTGTATGCTCCTATGTGTATGAAATTGAGTACTTTGGGGGTAGAATTGTATCATCATAGGCTAGATCATGATATGTGGGATAGATAAATTATTCCTACGATAGTATATTGACTATAAATTAATTGTGTATTTGCGACTTATGTGATCTTATGAATCATTCGATATGGATAGCGGGATGATGATTATATTGTGATGTGATTGGTATATTGACACTGTAGTGATATGGAGATACTCGAGAGTTATCAATTCTATTGATTAGGTACACGCTATATATATATATATATACACACACACATGGACATCTGGCATATTTAATTACTATGAGCATGACCTTTTATTATTATTATGTGTTTTGCTTGAAGATCCATTGATGATGAAAGGTCGAAGAAAAATAGTTTTGATGGATATTATGGTCCATGTGTGGCCCCAATGATATTGAGATATTGGTTACATGAGCCGAGGTTATTTCTGGCCATGATCACAGATACACTGTCCATGTGCGGCCCCCATGTGTTTTGACTGAGGCAGACAACCATATTTGATCAATGAATATGTATTCTAGGACAGACATACATCATGATTATTTTTCATTGCATTGTATGATATATATCTCATGTAATTCACTTAATCTCATATCATATTTGGTTGACACTGTTGTATGTGACATACTTATCTTATCCCTGGTTGTGAGTAAGTGTTGGATCTACTTGTATACTTGCGTATTATTGAGTTATCATGCCAAGTGATGAGTATATCTGTATTACTATGAGCTGTATATTATATTGTGTTGGGACTTTTCTAAGTGCAGGTTGTTAGTTTAGCGGACTGTGGTTGGGATTTAAGGAGTTACTTGTGTTCTTCATTACTTTACTTTAGGTTAGTTCCATTTTGCTGAGTACCCTGTTATTTGGTGCTCACCCATTGCTACATTTTTGTAGGTTGTGAGCCTGATCCATCCTATTAGATCTCTATTCGTTGGATCGAGCTTCTGGATCACTTGAAAGGTAGCTGCCTATGTCATCAGCAGGTCTTTGAGGATCCCATTCTATGTTTTTTATTCTATTTGAGAACTAGACATTATGGCTTATACATTTCATTTGAATATTTTGTATTTAGAGGCTTGTGCATGTGACATCAGTTCTTGGGATGGTTGTAGTTGTTTTCTTTTGCATTTATATTTTATTAGATTATTTACCTTCCGCGTTATCTGTATTTGTTAAGTTGTTGTGTTTTGGGCTAACTCACCTTGGTGAGTTAGGTGAGTGTCATCACACCCAAATTCCTGGGTTGTGACACACAATATCTAGTGGAGATTTCAAAAATAAATATGTTTTTATTCCACGTATTCCTCTACTGACATCACAAGACAAAAAGTTACCTCTACAATTCAAAAGAACACAATTTCTCATATGATTATGCTATTATATGACTATAAATAAAGCACAAGATCAAATATTAGATTGTGTTGGTATCTATTTACGAGAACTTGCATTTTCTCATGGCCAACTATGTGTAGCTGTATCTCGAGTAAAAATATTTAATTGCATCAAAGTATTAATCAATCCACCAGCCATTGAAGATAATGATGATCATACTACCTACAATATAGTATATGATGAAATCGTAGAAAAAGCTTTTTCATAGTATTTACTTATTTCAGACACAACTGTAATGTTCTCTACATTTTATTAAATGTTATTTGTTACTCTTTTTATTATATCTATTTGTATATACTATCGTGTTCATGTACATACCTTTCACTACAAAAAAACTGCTAAATTACGGTGGTTTATTTATAGGGGTTATAAGAAACTCCCACTACACATTCAATTTGTAGTGGTTGTACCAACCCCAACAAAATAATTCTTTTTGTGGCGTTTT
>JBCEWC010022096.1:0-10176 GCA_038996855.1 Solanum aculeatissimum | reverse complement strand
ATGATGGCTTGATCGAGGGTCTTCGGGTCCTCTTTCGCCATGTCACATCTAGGCCCCTATTCGGGTCGTGACATTTAAACACCCAATTCATAAGGTCCATAAATACCACTAGAGCATTGGTTAACCAAAATGACATCACCATAAATTCAAAATGGCCATAACAAGTCCGAGAGGCCATCTTGGGAATATTACACTCCCTCACCTTCAATTGGGGATAACCCGAACAAAGATCTATTTTGGAGAAGTGAGTAGATCCTTGAAGTTGGTCAAAAAAACCATCAATTCTAGACAACGGGTACCTATTATTAACGGTCACCTTGTTCAATTGTCGATAATCAATACACATTTGGAGAGAACCATCGTTCTTCCACTTAAACAACACGGGAGTACCCCAAGGTGAAATACTCGGCCTAATATAACCCTTTTCTAGCAAATCATTCAATTGATCCTTCAATTCTTTCAACTCCGCTAGGGCCATACGATAAGGTGGAATAGAGATAGGTTGAGTATCTGGAAGGTGATCTATGCCAAAATCTATTTCTCTATCGTGAGCAATATCAAGCAAGTCCTCGGAAAAGACATCGAGAAACTCATTAACCACCGAAACCGATCAAGCTTAGGTGACTCACCCTCTATATCTCTAACCAGCACAATGTGATAAATGTGCCCTTTATAAATCATCTTCCGGGCTTTGAGGTAGGAAATTAACCGATCCTTAACCACAGAATCACTACCCTTCCACTCCAACACGGGTTCATTAGGAACTTGAAATTTAGCTTGCCTAGTCCTACAATCAACCGAGGCATACGATGCACGCAACCAATCCATCCCAAGGATAACATCAAAATCATACATCTCAAGTTCTACAAGGTCACCGGGGAACACTTTATGAAACACAAAGACAAGATAACCCCGATACACTTTCCGGGCAACAATAGACTCACCCATGGGAGTATATACCAAATATGATTCCTTTAGAGTTTTTGGACTCAAACCAAATTTAACAGCCAACAGAGGAGTTACTAAAGATAAATTTGCACCCAAATCATGTAAAGCATAAGAATCAAAATCAAAGATTTGTAACATACCAGTTATGACGTCCGTAGCTTCCTCCACCTCTTGCCAGGCATGAAGAGCATTAAATCAGTTGTTCCTGGGAGTATCACCAACCGGAGCTTTCGGCGGCCCTTGACCACCGGGAGCCACTTGATCCTTCTTTGCACCCCTTGGACAGTCAGAAATCTTGTGGTCCAAACCCCCACATCCAAAGCAACCACCCAAAGCTTTTCTGCAATCGCCCATATGATGCTTTCCACATTGACCACAAAGAGGAATTCGGGGACCACCCCCACCTTGTGCCTTAGAAAGAGGCACTCTTGGATTAGCAACCCTCATATTTGAACCTTTTCCTTGATGGAATCGGCCAAATCCCCCACCACTCTTGGAGTTGGAGAACCGACCATCAAACCGGGCCCTCTTAGCTTCATTAACCCTTCATCCCCCACCACTCTTGGAGTTGGAGAACCCACCATCAAACCGGGCCCTCTTAGCTTCATTAACCCTTCTCTTCTTAAACTTTTTACCTTCAATTTGTTTGACATAAGTCATGAGCCTAGAGACGTCCATTTCACGGATAAGTTTGGCGGTTTGTCACTCCTTCATCACCAAATCTAAAGAACCCAAAATAAACTTGTACATTCTTGCACGGTGGTCGGATACAAGCATGGGAGCATATTTGGAAAGCTTAGTAAATTTGAGAGAATAATCCCTCACGGTCATACCACCTTGTCGAAGATTGATAAACTCAGTCATTGTTTCTTCCCTAAGCTCAAGAGGAAAGAAACGACCAAGGAAAGCCATTTTGAATTCTTCCCAACTAACCTTGGCATCCACAACTCGTTCAACCAACAATTGGTTATACCACACTTGGGCCACATCTTTCAATTGATATGTGGCTAACTCGGCTCTCTTTTTTGAACTCAACCCCATGATATTCAATACCTTAGTGAGTTAATCAATGAATTATTGAGCATCTTCATCCATTTTTAAGCTATAAAACTCTGAAGGTTTTATCGAGGTAAAATCCCTCACCCTAGAAGCCGGAGTACCAACATTCAAAGGATTGATTGTCCTGGCTTGGTTAGCCACTACTTGGGCCAACATAAACACCACATTCTTAAACTCGGCATGGGTCACTTGTTCCTCTACCACTGCCTGAGGGACTTGCTCCTCCAATTATAGAGGTTGACAGGGGAAGAGAGCTCTTCTAGGAGGCATGTTCTGAAAGATCGACAAGAGTACCAAATGTTTAGGAAATGTATCGTAATAATTTATGGCATGACATAAGGAAGCAATAAAATGAGACAAATTCCTAAAACGTCATCATAGCCTCCCGTTCATAGGCATGGCGCACATCACACCAATGAACAAGACTCTAATTGAAATAGCATGTTGGACTCCAACGATTATTTACAAACCTAGGGCTCTGATACCATCTTTTTCAAGACCCAGAAGTGGGGCCTAGGTGTGACATGGCGAAGGAGAACCCAAAAGTCCTCGATCAAGCCATCATAGCATCATTACACACATCATCAGTTCATAAGCACGGAAAAGTAAACACATAGCACATAATTATAAGGTAAATGGGGCTTTGGACTCAAGCTATGGGGATGTTGCCAGGAATGGGATGAACATGAATCACATAGCACATAACAAGTATTTATATGTGGCGGGTAAGTAGGACTCAAGCTATGGGGGCACACCGGGTTACGGGACTTTCCACATAAGCACATTCCCAATATTTACAAGTCCAAGCATAATCATAAGTATAATTGAAACATCATTCTCATAGCCAAATCTCATTACTCATAACATCTCATCAAACATAATATAACGTGCAAGAGTCTAATGTGTCCAACATAGCCTCTGCATAAGATAGAGCGGGGCCTCGACATAATCCAAGCTCACCCTCAATTCATAAAGAAAGAAAGTAAAATAATACAAAAAAGAGGAAAGTAGATATTGCCCTTGAACAAAAGGGCTCACCACAAGCAAAAGCTTCAAGGATTTCACTCGTCATTCAACGGTAGATAGAGGTCGTAACCAGTCCCTACATGGTTAGAATATGTAGACAAAGTGTATGGGTTAGCACAGTAAAGCACTAAGTATGCGGGGATGCAATTGCTTATGCACATGAACCTATAGACAACCTAGATGGCAAGGGCACACACATAGAAAGAGAATATAAGGAAGGATATTATATCAATATGCCATAATAACCATGATACATGAAATGCCATAATGCTTATAGTATAAAGGGGATGGAACCATAACCAACATCCAAACTCATGTGAGTTACAACATGAACTTGCCCAATGAGGCCTCCTATCGGATCGGAGAAGATTACTTGCCAAAGGTAATCTACACCACACCTTACGGGCCTCCCATTTAAGTGTGATGGCCACATTCCTTATGACCTGGTCATTTTGGAAGGATTTACATAACATAACATATCATGTCATATCATATCATTTCATATCAATACATACCTTACGGGCCTCTCATTTTTATAGCAACTTATGTTGGCACATAGTTTCGGGAAAGAAGTGGGACCCTCAGGGATAGTCCACTTACTACTCCAATCCTTTTCGGTTCTAAGTCATCATCCCAAAAGAATACTTATACATATACATGCTTTTACAATGGAAACTTGACACTTGAGCATCAAACCATGCACACTTGGGCTTAAAAGCCAAAATCACTTTCATTACTCTTATGCATAGTTAACAAGAGTCAAACACATTCCATAATAATGCTTCTTGGGCTAAAATGCCAAATACACTTTCATGTCAAACTTTATACATAAGAGTTGCTCTATACTTGTCATAACTTGCCATATCATATTTGTGTAAACACCCTTGTTGCTCAAAGAGCCATATCCTAGACATTATGTGATCATATTCTTGTCATAACCCATAATTGTTTAGAATCATAGTCATAAACATGTTTGGGACTTAGCCCACATCAAAACCTTCTTGAAACATTAATGATCATGCATGGAAATGCTATGAGTGACAATGAGAATAGCATGGGTACTAGAATTCATACTTTAAATCCAATTCAAAAGTAGTCCATAAGAAATTCAAGTTAAATCAATACTTATACCATTATTAAAACACTACCCATGCATAGTTCAAGAGTAAAGGGGACATGCATAACTTGACCTTTATCAAATCCATTGAAACTTCATAGAATTCAAACTTAAATCAACTTTAAATCACCTAATTTCTACAGCCCACAACTCAATTTAATTAAATACTTCAACATTTAAAGAACCCACAATTAAAGAAAGCTTAAATTTATAATTTAAAGAAGAGGGTTCTTGGGTCTTCATGGATGAAAAGGAATCCATGAATCAATCCCACATACCTTGAGATTAGTATAGAGAATTGGATAAGTTTGCAACAAAGATGAGTTTCCCCAAATTTCTTCAAACTTTCATCAATGGAGGTCAAGAGGATTAACAGAATTTTAGAGTGAATTGAACAGTGATAGAATGAATTAGAGCGAATTAGGGTTTTGTTTGGGAGAGTTAGGAGACCTTAGAAAGGCTAAAAAGGGCATAGGATCTAATTAAATTATGAATTAACCAGTCCTGAAATGGACTAGATCACTGAAAATAGTGATTCACGGGAGTCCTCCAGTGTCCGTGAACCTGTCTGTGAGACTTCATTTGGTCTCTGCTTCGGCTTTAACTCTCAGGGGACTTTCTGGACCAACTCACGAGGGGCCTCATGGACCGTGTAGCTGCACAAGGATCGTGTACTGGTCCGACAAGCATCACTTGGTCCTGAGTACAGCCCCGATCCTTGGCCAATTCTCTGGATCACTTCACAGGACCCCCTCACAGGCCGTGAAGGCTCACACGAACCGTGAAGTGGTCCGTGTGATCACACTTGGGCCATGGCTTGGCCCCCAACCCCAAGGATCACACTGGACCAATCCACAAACACCAACACAGTCTATGGACCACCAAACGGTACGTGGTCTAGCCCTTATACCCTATTCTGGTACCCTTTTCCAGCATACTTCCATTTACGGGCAGTCTCACTTTAAGGGTCGTAACTTTCACACCCAAACTCCTAATTGAGTGAAACTAGTTGCATTGCGAACATAACTCAAAGATATTCGATTTGATATATAGTAAATCACACAGTTTATCCCATACCAAAACATATGGCCTCTAAAAATTAGTGCTGCCTAAACGTCCTTACAACCTTCTACCAAAACAATTCCCTTGAATCCGACAACTTAAGTGTAACCCGTGGCTACCAAAATTCAACCATGTCATGTTCAACACTAACCTTAATAAACCATTACGAAGTTCGCATATTTTTTTATCGTTACATGGTATTAGAGCACTAGGTTTGTAAATGGTCCTCGTAAATACAACACAGAGCGTCAAGTAGATCCTTGTTCATGGTTGTGAAGCGTGCCACAACTATGAATAGAAGGCAATGAGAGGTTTTAGAAAATTATTCACTTTTTCATACTCTATGTCGTGATATAGATTTAAACTAAGTCTCCCTTTTTCCTAACGGATAGTCTTTTACTCTTTTAAATCATTCTGCCAAGGAGAATGCAACAAAGAGTTCCTACACTCGAGGGTGACCCGGCCCCTCCGGTTTCTCACGATCCAAAAGAACAAGAAGGGTTCATGCACACCGAGTACTACAATGTCATTGCAATCTTGGAACAAGTTGTGACCAACCAATTGCACGCCGAGGACACCATGATCCTTATGCTCCCACGCCAGCTTCATGATTTAGAGATTTTACAAGGATGAACCCTCCGGAGTTCTATGGCTCCAAAATGGAAAAGGATCCCCAAGAATTCATTGATGAGATGTATAAAGTTCTTGCTCTTATGGGGGTGAGTTAAGAAGATAAGGAAGAAATTCCATCCTATCCATTTAAAGACCTTTCACAAATTTGGTTTACTCAATGGAAGGAGAGAGGGAGGACAATGATCCCATTCCATGGGAGGAATTTAAGGTTGCCTACCTCAACTATTTTTTTCTTGTCAAATTGAGAGAGGCCAAGATGATGGAGTTCATGAATCTCAAGCAAGGCTCTATGAGTTTTAGGAAGTATTCCCTTAAGTTTAGAAAGCTCTCAAAATATGCTCCTCACTTGGTTGCCGACTCTAGGGCAAGGATGAACAAATTTATGTCGGGGGTATCCGATTTGGTGAATGAAGAATGTTGCACCGCCATGCTTGTGGGTGATATGGACTTGTCTCAGCTCATGACTTATGCCAAACAACTTGAAGGGTAGAATATTAGGAAAATAAGGAGTGGGGAGTCCATGATGTTTCGATATGATGGTGGCTTTCAAGGTTCTAAGGGTAGTCGCTTCTAACAAGGCCACAAATTCCAAGGTCAAGGGTCCTCTAATTCCAAAAATCAATGATTTGCTAATGACATCATTTCTAACATTAAGGCGCAAGGTGGAAATGGTTGAATGACCTTTCCAAGGTGCTAAAAATGTTGAAGGAATCATGGTGGCAAATGCTTGAAGGATTTGAATGCTTGCTATGGGTATGGAAAAGTAGGCCACAAGATTGTTGAATATCCTTACGCTCAAAACATGGGTAGAGATGGTCATCCTCAAGGAAAAGGTGTTCATGTTGATAAAAGAGAAAAGTGGTCAACAAGGTGGTGCTATATGTCATAATCAGTTTTATGCTCTTCAACGGAGACAAGGAGTGGATAAGGTACCCGATGTTGTTACCGGTATGTTTAAGGTTTTTTATTATGATGTGCATGTTTTATTGTATTCGGGTGACACGCTTTCTTTCATTACTCCTTTTGTTTCTAACAAGCTTCATGTGTGTTTCACAACATTATGTGAACCCTTTAAGGTGTCTACCCCCATTAGTGAGTCCATTATTGGTAGAAGAGTCTACAGGGGTTATCCCATGTCTATATTGCATAAAGTTTTGCCTTGTGATTTCATTAAACTTTGCATGGTAGATTTTGACATCATTCTTGGGATTGATTGGTTGCATGCATACTACACTTCAATTGATTGTAGGACTCGTAAGTTTAAGTTTAAATGTCTTAATGAGCCCATCTTTGAATAGAAAGGTCATAATTCAGTGGTTAATGTTAGATTCATTTCTTGTCTTATGGCCTGGAAATTGATTTCCAAGGGTTTCATATAAAATCTTTTAAGTGCTAGGGATGTTGTGTCTAAAGCCCCTTCCATCGAATTGGTTCCGATGTTCAATAAGTTCTTTGATGTCTTTTCTAATGAGCTTCCTGGTGTTCATCTCGAAAAGGAAATAGATTTTGGTATAGACCTTCTCCTTGATACTAAACCCATTTCTATTCCCCCTTATTGTATAGCTCCAGCGGAGTTAAAGGAGTTGAACGACCAATTGAAAGGATTATGCCAAGCACGAAAAGTGTCTTGAAAATTTTCTTAAGTGCCATTTTTACGAAGGGGTTTACGATTCGTAGATCAAAGTACGAGCCTACAATAGTTTGTGAACAATTTTAGTAGCTCAATTTCGAGGATCAACTTTGTGTGAAAGTTCTTATGGGTCGTATATCATTTCACGAGTCATAAATGTTGTTTGTAGAATGAGGGCCAGATTTGGTAAAATTGGAGATTCTTCAGGATCATGACCCACGACTTATTAGACGACCCATAGAATCTTCTAAGAGCCATAGATCGTGTGGTGAATTTATGGGTCAGGGAATAGTGTCTAAAATTTCAAAAGAGGCATTATACAAAACCTTTTTTATGGCCTGTAGAATGGACCACGACCTCTAAATAGGGTCTCGTGGTCCCTTCCAACAGGATTTTTAAAATGGGAAAATTCAATATTTCATATTAATTATAGCCTAAACAATGTCGTTTTACCCTTCAAATGGCCCTTATCAGCCTTTTCAACACTGCTTCACTCATTCTCCTCCACTCCAAACATATTCGAAGTCTCAAAACTCTCTCAAGCCTCCTTCAAGAGCTTTACAAGAAGACCAAGTTAGGGTTTTGATTTCTTCATCACCAAACAAGATTTTTCTCCATTAAATCACTAAGGTATATGGGTTTGATTGTGTGGATCTTCCTTCCCACAAGTCCAACAATCTTCTTCTCCAACTAAATGAAAGTATTTCATGAACTCTTGCATATGATGATATTATTATGTACTTCATGAAGGTCTATTTTATGCATTATATACATGGATCATGTTTGGATTCTTCAAATATTGATTGTTAAGCATGAATACCAATTGAAGGCATATTTCATGAGTTGATTCATATCTATTTAACTATGAAAAATGTAAACTATGAATGATTGTGAATATGAGATGGATTTCATGATACCTAAGATAGGGATTTCTACTACAAGGTTTGTGAGTTGATTGAATATCTTCCAAATGAATTGATTTTATATTCTCAAGGTCTCATACTCTTAAATTGCATGATTTTAAGAACATGTGTATATACCCACCATGTTTGACTAAATTATCATGCCAGAGATTCTTATGTTGATGAAATGTTATTGCATAAATTGCAAGAAAAGCATGATATGATAAATTATGGGCTCCTAAGAATGCATTGAACTCAGGAAAGGTTCCTACAATTTGTAAGTAAGATGTTGAGCCCTTATGTTATATTCCACCCTCTTGTGAATGAATGTTGTATATATGAAGTGGTCAACTATGATAAGTGTTTTACCCTTAGGTATGAACCAATGCTCACTAGAAGGGTCAAGTATATTGCAAGTTCTACCCTCATGTGTAAAGCTATGCCACTAGAAGGGGTCAAGTTTACGAATGTTTTTACCCTCTAGTACAAAGTACACACTCACTTGTAGGGGTCAAGTATATGAATGAGCTACTCTTATCATTTGGCTATGTTTCTCCATGCCATTCAAGCTAAGGATAAATTATGGCTATGTCAAGTATTTCATGGGATTAGACGTAGCACCGAAAGAGACTTAAGGTGGGGGCTCCATGTAACAACCCGAAAATTTTCGAAATCTACTTATGGTTGGAATTCTATGGTGTACTATAAGCCATCGTTGAGTTTTGGTGGGCACGGGTTGAGTTTAAGTGGCTGAATGCAAATTGGGCTAGTTAGTGGCCTAGAGGGAAAGTTTCGACAGTGTACTTAAAATATTCATACCTTTTGATGTGGGATGAACCATGTGGGCTACCACATATCAAATTGAATATATTTCAGTTATATTTGAAACACAAGTGTATTCACTCAATTTGGATATCGGATGAGGGAGATATGGCCCAAACATCGAGACAGTCTAAAATTCAGAAGCCATTGGAGATAGGCTCAGAAAATGGCCAAGGACATTTGCACGGACCGTGAAAATTTGCATAGTCTATCTAGTACCTCGTGTGATGATCCAGTGAGATTTGGGTGGCCTGGAACCACCCCTAATCCAAGTGTAGGTTGACGGAACCTTGAACGGTTCGTTTGGAACTTAACGAGTCGTCCACTGTCCCGTGAAGTTGGACAGTGGCTAGGTCAAGGTTTGGGCATGATTTTTGGGGTTAAATGAGGTTAGACGGTGGGTTACACGGCTATACACAGCTTGAACGGACCGTTTAAAGGTTCTTGAAGTGTAACAGAAAGTCCTCCGAGAGTTCGTGTGGAAAATTGGCTAAGTACAACTGGACAGTCAATTGAACGGTCCGTGAGACCACTTGACGGCACTATAGCTCCATTTGGGTGTTGTGTTCAGTGCAACGTTTTGGTTTATTAATGGTATTTTTATGATTTAACATTTTCCTAAGCCCCTTTTTGGTCCCTTAAGGTATCCTAAGCCCCTAAATCATCTCCAAAACCCTCATTCATCCATTAGAACACTCCTACACTCTCTCTTAAGATCCTAAGGCTCTCTTGGCATCCATTGAAGCTAGCTTGTAAAATTTGGGGAAAAAGACTTGATTAAGTTTGATATTGTAGATTATTTGCTTGGATTAAGGTATGTGGGACTTGATTCAAGGATCCCCTTTCATCCTTGAAGATCCTAAGAACCTTAACCCTTTTAAATTGATTTTTAGCTTTTCCATTAGTTATGGGTTCTTCCAATATTGTTCTAGATTAGTGTTGGGACTTGAGTGTTGTAGATCCTAGGTGATTTAAAC
>JBCEWC010022095.1:0-10176 GCA_038996855.1 Solanum aculeatissimum | reverse complement strand
CTAACCCATATTCTTTTCTACATGTTCTAACCATGTAGGGGACGAGGGTGATTATTACATTCTTCCGGACGACGCTTCATACTCTTGTGAAGACTTGCTAGTGGTGAGCCCTATTGTTCAAGGGCAATATCCACTATCTATCTACCTCTTTATTTTCATGTATTTACTATCTTGACTTGAGGGTGAGCCTCAAATCCTGTCGAGGCCCCGCTCTTCTGTATAGAGGCATGTTTGGACAAATCTTACTTTTGTACGTTTAACTTGTATATTGGATATTTTGCTATGTAATATTATGTTATTTCCACTTGATATATGATTATGTTCTCATGTTATGGTAATGGTGTATGTTCCTATATTATTATAATGACCTGAATATTGAGCATGATGTGTGACTATGTGCTATATGCAAGCATACCTATCCCTTCCCCGTATTGCCCCCATAGCTTGAGTCCCAAGTCCCAAAATCCCTAGAACCTATGTGCTATTTGCTTTAGCTTCTGCGTTTCCGAACCGATGATGAGTGTAGTGATACTACGATGGCTTGATCGAGGGTCTTCAGGTCCTATTTCTTCATGTCACATCTAGGCCCCCTATCCGGGTCGTGACACTTAGCTACTTTCCTGAGCCTATCTCCAATGTCTTCCGAATTTCAGAAAGTCCCACTGTTTGGGCTATAACATCCTCATCCAAACTCTGTATTTAGTGATACCAGTTGCGTTACGAAGCTAACTAAAAGAGATTCAATGTTATATATATTATCCCACATAGTTCAACCCACATCAAAACTTGTGACCATTTAAAGTACACTGCCAAAACTGTCCCTCTAGGCCACCAACTAGCTCGTTTTGCATTCGGCCACTTAAACTCAACCCGTGGATACAAACACTTAACCATGACAAGTAGTACATCATATAAGGCCTATCATATGGAGATTTCACAAATTTTTTATCTTTTACATTACGAGACCTTCTATGGGCCTTGGTTTATTCCACGAGCCATAGAACTTGCAAGAATAGTATCTTGACTAGTCATCCATTAGAAATAAATTTTAGAAAGAATTACAGGTCATTTTTATTTGTGATACCCACTTTAGCCAAAAGCTAACCACAATTTGGATTGATTTCCTTAGTATCCCCATTTGAGCCTAAAGCCATTTCTTTAATACACATCTAATGAGCCATCCCTTTTAATTCTTTCTTTAATTATGAAATCATATTTTAACCCTATCATCCTTGATTTGTCAAAAGTTAGGCCAAAGGCCTAAGTTGGAAGTGTTGGTAACTCTATCAAATGAATAAGAAAATTATTGAAAAATAAGATATGCCCTTATGTGAGGAAAACCAAGGAAGGAAGAATTGAGTGGTTGAAATAAAAGAAGAATCTTCAAAAAAATTCTTTAAATACATAAAAGAAAGTAAATCTTGAGTTGTGGGAATTGAGAACTTTTGAAGTTGGTGGAATGTTGTGGGAAAAAGTACATGTTTGAAGTGCCAAAAAAAGTGGAACAAGACTGAGCAAAATCATGGAGGGTTAAGTCACTTTTGTCCAAAATGTACCTACTCGTGTCTAAGAAAATATTATGATCCATTAGAAAGTTCTTGTAATCTCGACATTAGACATTGAGAAGGCTTTGGTTGACTGAAAATAAGGGCAAGCTTATGGGCGAGAACATGTATGATATTCCTATTTTGTGAGCATGAGTGATGACTCCACATTTTGGACTCATGCAGAGCTTAAAAAGAAAGAAAATATTGTCCTCAATGTATTATTGTGCCTCATATACTTACTAATTTTTGTGTTTGATGCTAGAATTGAGGATGAAAATGTATGGAAGGACACAACTCAATAATATAGAAAAACACACATAAACTACCAAAAAAGCAGCAGAAATTGGCTTCGCAGATGTATCCATTGGATCATCGAGGGTTGATACTGATCGCCTAATATTGCATAGTTAAAAGGAGATGCTAGTAAATATTTGGCCAATCACTAAATAGGTTTGACAAGGCACCATCGCCTCACCTAATGTTGCAGATACCAAGTCCTACATTAGATGATTTAAAAGATGGTAAAGTACACATTCAGCATATTGCCAAAATGTTCGACGAGGGCCAAACTTGATCGACGATCGATGAATAATTAACAATTTGAGCTAGTTTTTGACAAAGTATAAAAGGGAATTTTCAAGGACTAATTTGTACACATTGACAGGGGATAGAATACTGAACCATCGTTCAAGAGATAAAAAGTAGTTCATCTTTTGAGAAGTTTGGAACCAAACTTGGGGAAGAGGAATTGAAGCAAGAAGAAAAGAGATTCTATCTATTTCCTTATATTACTCTTTACCCATTGCAAGAGAAGCTGATATTGGTACTCAATTCTTTTTTTTAATTATGGAAGGCTAAAACCCCATCTGTTAAGGGTGTGTAATTTACATGGGTACTTGATTAATGAATGGGTTTTATTCATTGTTTTATTGTTGATTGAAGTGAGTTCATATTCACTGCGATGTTTAACTGATACTTGAGGTTACAATCTCATAGTTATGTTTAGATATTCAATTGATTCATAGCTATTAATGATTGAAGTAGGTAATGAATATGAAAGCTTAAAATACTACTATTTTTTGTTGAATGCCAAATTCAGGTTCAACAACTAAGGTACTAGATGTTTTTCATATAAATTGCTTAAGGCCATATCTGTTCTAGTGCAATTTGGCATATGAAGCTGTAGTAGGTTTATGTGATACATTACTATTGTTTACTCAAAAATAGTAGTTACTAGACTGCTAGTCAACTCACAGTCAATCGACACATTCATTCAAGTTGTAAGACCCATTTGTTGATTTCTTACCCCATGTTAACACCCCCCAACATATCTCCGATTGAATTGTTTGCAGTTCAAATCTAGCAATCATTTATAAGATACATTTTAGTTCTAGTCACTTTTATTAATGGTACAAACCTTTAGGCCAATTTAAACTTCAAATCTTGAACTAACCCTTCCTTATGGATTCAACCCTGACTTTTATATTAGCTTAATATGCGATGACGACCGTAATACTTCTTAATGTTTTATTTTGTGTGTTGAGGAAAACATCAAAAATGGCACCGTTGCTGGACAACAGTGTTGTGTTATAGTTAGACGTGTTTGATTGAACTAATCTTTTAAAGTTAAACTTTCTTACTTATTTTTCTTTTCTTTTGGGATATTTTAAGTTTTTCTTTAGGTGAAGATATGCATACCGAGGGAAGTATAAATTTCGATGATGTTAGATACCTCAATGATGTAAACTGGGACTAAATTGGTAGCACTGGTGCTATTAGATTTCACCCGCTTATGGGAAATGTTGTGCTACTCATAACAAGTACTATGCTTCAATTGCTCCAGTTGAAGGGATTATTTGGCAGCTTGGCGCATAAAGATCCACTTGAGTGCTTCTGCAATCTTGTAGATGTATCTTCTCCATTTGACTTCAAGGGAATTACTCAAGAAGCAATGAGTGTGTGATTGTATCCTTTCTATTTTTTCTGAAAAAATTATTAGATGGTTGGCAAAGCTACCAAGAGATTCTACAACCTCATGGGAGGAGTTACTTGAAGCATTCCTTGAACGATATTTCCCCCCTTCGAAAATGGTGAGGCTAAAGAGGAGCACTGAAAACTTCAAATGAATAGATGGGGAACCTTTGCATGAGACTTGGTTGAGGTTCCAAAATTTTTTACTTCAATATTTGAATCGTGGTGTGCCGAACTATCATCTTCTTCAATATTTTTATTCCAGCCTTGATGTGATGAATAAGGGAATTGTTGATCAATTGGTGAGAGGTGGTATAATGAAACAATATATTGTGACAGCTTAAGCTTTGCTTGATGACATGACAAGGAGAAATAGATCTTGGTGCACGTGTGATGACCTCATCTCATCTTCGTCTAGGGTACCATCCAAAGAGAAAATGGCAAATGATCAAGGAAAAGATAAGAATTCAGCTAAGATGATAACACAACTTGATCTATTGACGAAGTATGTGATGGGTGGTGGTTATAAGAGTGTAAGCATTATTGGTTGTGTTAGTGGTTTATCTCCTGATGATTTCCTTATGAGACTTCTTATAATAAGGAGGTACATTACATGTGGAACCAAGCTATGGGTTCTTGGTTGGCCTTTCCAAGGACACTAGGGAATAAAGATTGGAACAATGATAGTAGTTTACATAATAGAGAGTGAGAGATCGAGCTGGATGATGAAGAGAATGAAAAGGTGAAAAAGATTGATACATTCTCCCTCATAATAGAATGAAGCCTAAAGAGCAAATGGTGAACCTAGAAAGCTTTCACACAGGGGATATGTTCACTAGAACCATCAATAAGGTGGAGGCTTTGGATAAAGTGTTAAAGGAGATAAAGTCAGACTTTTCTTCATTGAGTCAAATAGTGACATCATATTCATCTTTGATTAAGCATTTGGAAACACAATTAGGCACAATCTTAGCTCATCTCAACCAAAGATAAAATAGGGGCTTGCCTAGCGACACTGTGGCCAATCCAAAATGTGACAATCAAAAGTGCATGAACATTATAATATGAAGTGGAGATGTAGGTAAAGAGAATGCACCTATTCTGGATATTGAGACAAACAACGATGCCATGACCTCTTTATTTTAGGAGAGTGATGAATTGGAAATAGAAGGTGATGTGATGGTTGATGAGGAAGGTAACTCTCTCGGCAACCTCGAGAGTGATTGAAATGTCAAAGTTGGGGGTGAATCGAGTAAAGCTAAAACTGTTCCCCCCTCAAAATGTTTCCTCATCCACAAAGTTGAAAGCACCCTAAGTGAATATTGATCCTCCTTTTCTCCAAAGGCTAAAGAGGAAAAATGATGACACCAAATTTTAAAAGTTTTTGTGAATGTTCACCTCTTTCTTGATCAATGTTCCATTGATTGATGATCTAGTGGAGATTCCCAGGTATGCAAAATTTATGAAAGAGCTCATGACTAATAAAAGGGATCTCTAATGTAAGACAATTAAAATATCATATCATTATAGTGCGATAGTGACAAACAACTTGGTAGCGAAAAATGAAGACCAAGGTGTTTTAATCATCCCATGTACTATTAGGGTTTTCAAGTTTGCCAAAGCTTTTTATGACCTTGGAGATAGTATCAATTTTATGCCTTTTGCCATTTTTAAGCAATTGGGATTGGACACTCTCTCTCTCCAACAATGATGAAGTTGCTTATGGCGGATCAGTCAACTAAAAGACTAGTTGGTATTTTGTATGATGTGTTGGTAAAGGTAGACAAGTTCATCTTTCTTGCTGACTTGATGGTTCTCAATTGTGAGGTTAATGTGAAGTGCCAATCATACTTGGTAGACCATATTTTGCTATCGGAAGGGCATTAGTTGATTTGGAGAGAGATGACTTAATATTCTTGGTAAATGATGAGGATGTAACATTCAACATATGTAAAAAGGGATGAGAACTAGTGATTTCCGCGTGAATTCTATTATTTATGTGGTTGATCAAGTTGTAGAAAGTGTGAGTTAGTTAGCTTTCTCATATGGTGAGCCTTTTGCTAAAATATTTTTGAATTATGACAATGATTACATTGATGGTTATGAAGAAGTGGTTTCTCCTTTAATGGGTATATATTCATATTCAAGGGCTCTGGGTAAGCTTGACATCGACTTAAAAAATTGAGACACTCAGCCAACAAAGCCTTTTGTAGAAATACTCTTGGATATTGATTTAAAATAGCTTCAATCGCACCTCAATTATGCATTTTGGGTGTTAATTGTATCTTGTCGATCATTTTTGCATCTAATTTGTTTGAATGGCAGACTAAGGCTTTTGTGAAAGTGCTTAATACTTAGTTAAAGGTTATTAGATGGACCATAACTGACATTGTGAGAATTACTTTGGGAATTTGTACAGACAAGATAAAGTTGGTAGAAAATTATAAGGCAAGCGTGGAACACCAAAGGAAGCTCAATCATTCTATACAAGAGGTTGTCAAGAGAAAAATAATCAAGTGGCTTGATGCAAGGGTAATTTACCCAATTGCCGATAGCAATTGTGTTAGCCCAGTGAAATATGTGCAAAAAATAGAAGTAAGGACTATCGTACCAAATTACAGAGGAGAAATGGTACCTATGGGACCAATTACATAATGGAGGATATGCATGGACTACAGAAAAGGAACACTTTCCTTTGTCGTTTATTGACCAAATGCTAGACCAACTCATAGGTAGAGGATGGTATTGCTTCCTCAATGGTTAATCCGGGTATAACATAATATCCATAGCCTTGGAGGATCAATAAAAGAACATTTTCACCTATCCAGGTGGAAACTTTTCTTTCAAAAGAAAGCATTTTGGTGTTTGTAATGCACCAACATCCTTCCAACGTTGTATGCTGTTCAATGTTTCTGATATGGTGGAAGATTCGATGGAAGTGTTTAAGGATGAATTTTTAATTGTGGTGTATACTTTTGAGTAGTGTATTGCTCATCTAGAGATGGTACTTTAGTTGTGTATTTAGACCAACTTGGTACTCAACTAGGAAAAGTTTCACTTTATAGTCTAAGAGGAGATCGTGTTAGGATATAAAATCCTAGGAAATGGGCTGCAACCAGACCAAGCCAAGGTGGAGATTTTTGATAGCCTCCCACCTTCTATATTTTTTAATAAGTAAGAAGTTTCTTGGGTCATACCAATTTTTAGCTGCGCTTCATCAAAGACTTTGCAAATATTGCTACTCCATTGTGCAAGTTGCTCAAAAAAGACTCAACCTTCATGTTTGAAGGCTTTTGAGGGCCTTAAGGAAAAATTGATTGCCGCTCTAATGATTATTTCTCCTGATTGGTCACAGCCTTTTGAAGTCATGTGCAAAGCCAGTGGAGTAGCTTTAAAGGATGTATTGGGTCAAAGAAGAGGCAAGTTATTCCACCCCATCTATTATGGAAGCAAGAACCTCAACACAACCCAAAAGAATTATGCAGCGACTGAACAAGAGATATTGATTGTGGTCTACACATTTGAAAAGTTTGGGGCCTATCTCTTTGGTACCAAAGTGATTTTGCACACTGATTATACTGCCCTTCGCTATCTCATGGCAAAGATAAATGTCAAGCCAAGACTTATTAGTTGGTTGTTTCTGCTATAAATGTCTAATTTTGAAGTAAAAGATCAAATAGGATGTGAAAACCAAGTGGGTAACTACTTGTCCGGTATTTAACTGCATAGCTCACGTATTGAGGAGAGGGATACCTTTGATAGTTTCCCAGATGCTGTGATGAAGATGACAACAACAACTTTACCTTGATATGCTGATTTTTCAACTAGTTTGCATATTGGGTTGTGCCAAACATTCTTAATAATCACCAACGAAGAAAGTTTATATTTGATGCAAAGACATATTGTTAGGATGAGCCATGCCATTTCAAAGAGTGTGTTTAAAATATGATTCAGCGGTGTGTGTCGAAGTCATCTATAGGGTCCATATTCAAAGAAGGCCACTCATCTCTATCCGTAGGCTATCACAAAGTGGTTCGAACTGCCTCAAAAGTTCTTCAAAGTGACTATTATTGGCCGACACTTCACAGGGATGCACATGAGTTTGATAAGGCTTGTCCAAGGTTCCAGTTGCAAGGTAATATATCTAGAAAATATTAATTTATCCTTACCCCTATTCTTGAACTAGAGGTATTTTATGTGTGGGGAATCAATTTCATGGGACACTTTGTGAGCTCATTTTGAAGTCGATACATCTTGTTTGTTGTGGATTACATGTCAAAATGGGTAGAAGCAATTGCCTTGATATCTAACGATTGTAAAAGAGTTATGCATTTCTTGAAAGAGAACATCTTCACTTATTTTGGCACTTCTCAAGCTATTATATCAGATCGAGCCTCTCATTTCTATAATCGGATGTTTGGGGTGTTATTGAGAAAATATAAAGTAAACCATCGTGTGGCAACTTCATATCATCCCAAGTAAATGGACAGGTTGAAGTATCGAATATGGAGATAAAAATGATTCTTGCAGAAATGGTGAATGGGAAAAGAAGTGATTGGGTTAGTAAACATGATAATGTGTTATGGGCTTACCGTACAACATAAAAAGCACAAATTAGTGTGTCACCATACCAGCTTGTGTTTGGCAAGGCCTTTCACCTACCAGTAGAACTTGAGCATAAGGCCTTGTGGGCTTTAAAGAGATTAAACTTTGAACATAATGAAGTTTTAGATTCCCAGCTCACTCAACACTACGTGCTTGATAAATGTAGACTAAGGGCGTATGATAACTTTTCATTGTACAAATAAAAGATGAAAATATGGCATGACTAGTGTCACGATACAAGCCTAGGGCCTACACATGACACGATAATTGGGAAACCCAAACAAGCCTCTTAACGTATTATTTGCACATCCTTGGTTATAGAAGCATAATTAAACCATCAAACAAGTATCAAATAATTCTAGGGGAAATGGGACTTTGGACTTACGCTATGGGGATATTTTACGGAAGAGGATTTGCATGAATCACATTTCTAGAGAGGGGGGGGGGGAGAATAAGTATGACTCACGCTCTGAGGATGCTACCAGGAGTTGGGACTTCCATCTCATCAATATATATACAACAAGCATAAAAAGGAATAAAGGGACTAAGGGAAGTCTTCCATAATTACATAAACATGAAAAGAGTCAAGCTCAAACATATATTTCCATATCTAACAACATCTCTAAATCAAATGGAACGGGGGCCAAGACATCCCCCGAGCTCACCCTCAAAAGATAAGTATCCAAAAATATACAATTCTTAACAAAAGCACAAAATTAAGTGGATATTGTCCCCGGAATGAAGAACTAGCCTATAGCAATCTTCAAATAATTTGCCTAGCCACATGGAGGAGGAGGATGAATGGGATCTCTGGTCCGTAAATGGTTAGATCATGTAGGCAAAGGAAATATATGTTAGTACTTGGAATGTACTAATTATGCGTGGTGCAATTAAAGCAAGGAAACATAATCAATAATTAACAATATGCATAACAAAAATTAATGAGTACGAGATCAATACGACATATATGGATGATACTTAGGTCTAATCATGCATTGAGATAGTCATGCTTGCAGAGCATAACATACATATGTGGGAGGAGACCTTAACTGACATATAAGACACAGCAAGATAATACTTGGAATTTCGATGTTTGCCTCATCACCAAATATTGAGTGGTCTACTTGCCAAGGTAAACTAAACTTGACCCCATATGGTGGATAACTTGACCTAGTTGGATCAACTAGTAAACGCCCATTTAGGGAAAGTAGCATGAACCTATGGTGACACATAGTTACGAGGCAAAGACTTTATATAAGGACCCATTGGGTCACGCCCACATCTTAAGCCTCATTCGATGCTAAGTCTAGTCCCACTAAATATATGACATAATCGTAACATGAATGTATAATAAAATCATGATTACATGGTAGGATAAGCTTATTCATATACTTGATCCTTACACTAGAGGGTAAAACATTTCATGGACTTGACCCTTTCTAGTGAACATTAGTTTGTACATGAGGGTAAAGTACTTATCATACTTGACCTCTTCATGTACACTATTCGTTCACAAGAGGGTGAAATATAGCATAAGGGCTGAACATTTTACTTACAAATCATAAAAGCTTTTCATGAGTTCAATGCATGCTTAGGAACCCATAATTTATCATATCATGTTTGTCTTGCAATTCGTGCAATAATGTTTCATCAATATAAGAATCTTTGTCATGTAAATTTAGTCAAACATGGGGGTGTATGCACATATACTTAAAATAATGCAATTCAAGACTATAAGCCATGGGGAAAGTAGAGTAGATTAGTTTGGAATTTATTCAAATCAACACACTAACATTGTAGTAAAGAGCCCCAATTTAGGCATTAAAAAATCCAAATAAAATTTATGAATTCATTCATAGTTTGCATAGTTCACAACATGAATAACATCAATGAGTATAAATCAACTCATGGAATAATCCTTCAATAGATATTCATGCTTAACAATTAATACTTGAAGAATCCAAACTCAATTAAAATGTATAATGCATAATAAAGTTTACCCATAATGTATTTAATCTTAAAATCATGAAATTTGACAAGAGGAGAAGGATTG
>JBCEWC010022094.1:0-10176 GCA_038996855.1 Solanum aculeatissimum | reverse complement strand
TTAATGCAAGCAAAGGCTAAGAGTACTCGTATGGCTTCCAATCTAGCTACTGGAGCATATGTTTCCTCATAATCAATACCTTCTTCTTGATTATAGCCTTTTGCAACAAGCCTTGCTTTATTTCTTATAATTATTCCAGATTCATCAAGTTTGTTTTTGAATACCCATTTAGTTCCAATGACCGGATGGTCTTTTGGTCTTGGTATCAAATCCCAAACTTGATTTCTTTGGAATTGATTTAATTCTTCTTGCATTGCAATTACCCAATCATTGTCTGAGAGGGCCTCTTCAATGCAGGAAGGTTCTACTTCAGAGATGAATGCAGAAAAACTGACTTCGTTTAAAACTTTTCTCCTAGTTTTCACACCTTCCTCTATATTTCCAATAACTTTTTCAACTGGATGATCTTTGACAAAGCGCCATGACTTTGGCACTTCTTTTTCTATAATTGGAGAAGAAGCATTTTCTAATACATTCTTAGGAGGAGACTCAGAAAGGTTTGAAATAGACAGATTTTTAATTTTGTGAACAATTTCAACATCATCTTCACATGATTGTGTCAGAGGATTGTTTTCAGCAAACACTACATGAATTGATTCTTCTATGACCCCAGTTTTTTTATTAAAAACTCTATAGGATTTACTTCTATTAGAATAACCAATAAATATACCTTCATCGGATTTGGGATCAAATTTGCCAAGATTATCCTTACCATTATTATGGATGAAACATTTGCATCCAAAGATGTGAAGATGTCCAATATTTGGCTTCCTTCCTTTATAGAGCTCATATGGTGTTTTCCCAATTGTCTTTCGGATGTAAGCACGGTTGGAGATGTAGCATGCTGTACTCATTGCATCTGCCCAAAAGACTTGAGAAGTGTTGTTGTCGTTTAACATTGCTCTAGCCATTTCAGTTAGAACTCTATTCTTCCTTTCCACCACTCCATTCTGTTGAGGTGTTCTTGGGGCAGAAAAGTTGTGATCAATGCCATGCTCTTCACAGAATTCCCCAAACAGCTGATTATCAAACTCTCCTCCATGATCTGTTCTAATTGAAACAATAGACATACCTTTCTCATTTTGCACCTTTTTAGCAAAAATAATAAATTCATCGAAAGTTCTATCTTTAGATGGTAGAAAGATTGTCCAGGTAAATCTAGAGAAATCATCGACTATCACAAGAGTATATAAATTTCCACCTAAACTTTTCACCCTTGCTGGACCAACAAGATCCATATGAATGAGTTGAAGAGGTTTTTCAGTAGAGATAAAGTATTTAGTTTTGAAAGAGGATCTAGTTTGTTTTCCTTTTTGACAAGAGTCACAAATTTCTTGTTTTTCAAAAGTTAATTTAGGGAGACCAACTACTAGATCCTTTTTAACTAGCTTAGTGAGTTGTTTCATGTTTACATGTGCTAACCTCTTATGCCACAGCCATGATTCCTCTATCTTACTTAAAAGACAATTTTCAGAAATATTCGAGTCAATCTTTAAAGTATAGCAGTTACCATCTCTTGCTGCCTTGAGCTTGACCTTGAGGTTATCTTTGTTGATTGGTAGATCACGTTTGTTCACAATCAGACATTCTTCGGAATCAAAGATAATCCAATTACCCTTGTCAGCACTTTGACTAACACTGAGAAGGTTGTGGCATAATCCTTCTACGTGATAGACATCTTCAACTTGGATTCCTCTTCCGACTTTTCCAATTCCAGTGATCAAACCACTTTGGTTACCTCCAAAGCTCACCTTCCCTCCTTCCTTAGGTATCACTGTGACAAACTTGCTTTTGTCACCTGTCATGTGTCTCGAGCACCCACTGTCAATATACCATTTGTCTCGTTTGGATGCTTTTAGACACACCTGCAGGTCACAACTTACTTCTTAGGTACCCAACTCTTTTTGGGTCCTTTGAGGTTAGTTTTCTCACCCTTGAGATCATAAGATCCCTTAGGTACCCATTTATATCCCTTGACCAAACCATATTTTTTGATACTACATGAGGAAGTGTAATGTCCTTTTCTATTACAATGGTTGCAAAATGCAAAGGGGTTTGAAATATAACTGCCTTTTTGAAAATAACTCAAGTAAGCCTTTTTACTTTTCTTCTTTTCCCCTTTTCCTTTGTCTTCACTAGCTATATATCCAATACCGGATCTATCACTAGTGACTTTTTGAGATTTTAAAATCACTTTGAGCATTTCACTTCCTCTTGTAAATTTTTCAATGGTTTTGGTTAAATCCTCATTCTTCTTTTCCAATTGAATACAATTAGAACAAGTAGATTGAGATTTATTTTCAAACTCCTTGACCTTTTTCTTAAAACTCACAAGTTCTTTTACAACTTTAACAAATTCAGAATGTAACTCATTGTATTCTATTTGAAGTTCGTCAAGAGTTGTTACCTCATCGGATTCTGATTCATCATTATGAGCAACAAGGCAAATATTCGCCTCCTCTTCTGCCTCACTTTCCTCATCCGATGAGCTATCTCCCCATATTGAGCTTACGTAAGCTCTCTTCTTTCTGAAATTGCTCTTCTTTTTGTCCTTTGAGAGGTCTGGACATTCGGCTTTGATGTGACCTGGCTTCTTGCACTCATAGCATATAATTTGATCCTTTTCTTTCCTTTGGCTCGAGTCTCCTCTTTGGAACTTTTTGAAACCGGTCCCCTTTCGGTAGAATTTTTTAAATCTCCTCACAATCATCCCCATTTCTTCATCATCGATCTCTCCATCATCATCATTATCTTCATCTTCTTTGATGGTTTTGAGTGCAAGGCCCTTCTTCTTTTTCTCATCTAAATCAGTTAGTTCCTTTTTGAACTTCTGTTTACCTTCATATTCTGATAAACTTCCAAATAAGGCAGCTACTGATTGCATTGATTGACCTCGAGCCTCTTCGATGGCAGTCACCTTGGCTTCCCAGTCACTTGTGAGGATATTCAATATTTTCCTCACTTGGATTCCTTGTTCAAAGGTTTTACCAAGCGCTGCAAGTTGATTCACCAGATGTGTGTATCTGAGTTCAAACTCAGCAATGCTTTCCCCAGACTTCATTCTCAAAAGGTCATACTCAGTGGTGAGAGTATTGATTCTGTTCTCTTTGATCATTGAGGTGCCTTCATGAGCTATTTCGAGGGCTTCCCACATTTCCTTGGCCGTGGTCAAATTGCAGATCCGAAAATACTCTTTTTGACTTAGAGCACTTTGGATCATGAGGATTGCTTTACTGTTGAGAGTAACAAGCCTCCTATCATTTTCATCGAACTCGACTGCAGCTTTCTTTATCATCTTATCTCCTTCTTGTTTCATGGGAACATAATTGCCATCTTGAATTACATCCCATAGTCCGTATTCAGTTGCCATTACAAACACCCTGAACTTAGCCTTCCAGAATGCATAATGTTCTCCATTGAAACCTGGTGGCCTTGTGATTGATGCTCCGTCAGGAAGGATACTTTCGCCCAAGCTTGCCATTGATCTCTTCTCAGGTGGTTAGACCTTTATTGAGAAGCCTCGCTCTGATACCAAATGAAAAAGACAAGCTTATCACCCAAGAGGGGGGTGAATTGGGTGATTAAAAAAAATCTTTTTAAAGAACACAAGATCACAGGAGTTTATACTGGTTCGGTCCAACTCACGACCTACGTCCAGTTCTCAGTTGCCACTGAGTTCAACTATTCCCCAAGATTTAATCCGGGCTCTTGGCGCCACAATACAGACTCGATTGACTCTTTTAAGGATCACTCCCCCTTACAA
Organism: Solanum aculeatissimum; assembly: GCA_038996855.1. NCBI lineage: Eukaryota > Viridiplantae > Streptophyta > Magnoliopsida > Solanales > Solanaceae > Solanum > Solanum aculeatissimum. The sequence goes on along the minus strand of JBCEWC010022094.1, from coordinate 6,413 downwards.
AGCTCAATCCAAGCCCCTACTCAAGGTTCCCAACTAACCTTGAGTAACTCACAAGTATGAAATGGTAGACAAGTAATTACTCTCTCGAAAGAGTGGAATAATAATCACTGAAGCTCACAATGAAGTTAATGATACAATAAATGCAACACCCTTAAGTATTGATGACTCAATTAATAGCGTTCGAAGTTGGTTGCTTGGTATAAATGATGTGTATTTATAGTCCGAATGATTGTAACCGTTGATATAACCGTTAGGTTGATTTGTATCCGTTAGCCCTTCATCATTCTTCTGTTTCTGTAGTTGTTGAAGAACATCCTTCTTGGTCATAAATATATCCGTTGAGGTAGGTGACCGAAGGAAGGTGAAGATTTTAGCCATATTAGGTAATGAGTAATAAATGCTCTGACATAATCTTCTGCACACTCGATTTGAACTTTTTCTTTCCGGAAATGACTCACAACCTGTTCTCATACACTAAACAAATCATTAGCAAAGATTGGAATCCAGTGGGTATCAATGTAATGTATGCTTGAATGATTTGAATTTTGACGCTACGATGCTCTGTTTTCTGAAAAAAATGAATTTGAAATTTACCTTGAGGTTAGTACCTAACCTTGAGGTCATAAGCAAATTTTGTAAAGGAACCTTGAGGTGAACAAAGTTTACTCAAGGTTGTTCTTTGAAAAATCTTGAAAACATTGTCTGCTTGTTCCTTGAGGTTTATATCTAACCTTGAGGTATCGAGTTTTGAACAAAAACATTTGAGAAAGAAGATTTGATAAACTCGAGTACAAGTATGTACCTTGAGGAGACTTAAACTTTCAGTTATAAGCCAAAACTGCCAGTTAACAATCTCAAACTTCCAGTTAAGCCAAAGTCCTCGTTACCTCGAGGTAAAGACTCTACCTCGAGGTTACTGCCTTAACTGGCCATCCTGCCAGTTAAGGGACTTTACTGGCTCAACTGCCAGTTGACACGCTCAACTGCCAGTTAACACCCTCAACTGCCAGTTGAGTCCAAAGTCCTCGTTACCTCGAGGTAAAGGCTCTACCTCGAGGTGACTACCTTAACTGGCCAACCTGCCAGTTAAGGGACTTTACTGGCTCAACTGCCAGTTAACACCCTCAACTGCCAGTTAGCACCCTCAACTGCCAGTTGAGGCCAAAGACCTCGTTACCTCGAGGTAAAGGCTCTACCTCGAGGTGACTACCTTAACTGGCCAACCTGCCAGTTAAGGGACTTCACTGGCTGTTGATGACACAAGAGAGCCCTCGAGGTTCATGTTTTACTCGAGTGAAAAGTGAAAAAAGGTTTCCCCTGATTTTGTTCAGAATCATTTCTTTTCCTTTAAGCAAAAGTGAATATTGCTCAAGTGCACTTTATAATTTCTAAAATTGATCATCCGAAGTTTGGTAATCATCAAAACATAGGATCTAACATTCTCCCCCTTTTTGATGATGACAAAACTTTAGACATTTTTTGGAAACACTTTTGTAAAGGTTATAAGAGCACAATATAACTCATGAGATGGATACAACATGAAATATATCATTAGATAGACATACATACACTTTGGGTTAGTACACAAGTGATAAAATATATAAACGCTCACAATAACAAACAAACATAAGAAATAACTATAAAGTAGAGGAGGTCCCAGCTCAAAGTGGAGGATCAATGTCCATGGGATCAGGAGCAGCAGAGGTAGACACTGAGGGCAGAACAGAAGAGGACTCTGGAGCAGTAGCAGGCACAGTGGCAGACTCAGGAGCAGGCTCAGGAGCAGGCACAGAAGGCTCACCTTGAGGTTGACCCTCAAGTGAATGACTCTCACTCTCCCCCTTTTTGGCATCATCATCATTATCATCGGGACCATAGCCAGGATAAGTCAAGAGCAACAGAGGCTCAACGGGTAGTGGGGCAAAAACACTGTAATAGCTGGCCGATGGTATCTCCATAAGATCATCATCACTATCGGCAGGCACATCTCGATAGGCAGCAGAGGATCCACCAGAGGCTTCAGGCTCAGGAAGGTCGAGAGGTGGGACTTGCGGTGAGGTAGGAAGGCTAGGAGGAGAAGGAGAAGAAGGATGAGGTGGTGAAGTATAATGAGGAGGCGAAGGAGGGTGAGCGGGAGAAGGCTGAGGTAAAGTAGGATCAGGAGGGAGATCTCCAGGAATCTCCTCTACCTGAGAGGAATGGGAAGAAGAGACAGGTGAAGGTGTATGGGAGACTGGCTGAAGAAGAGGCTCAGTGTATGGTGGGTCATAACTGATACCATGATCATCAGTAGCGGAGGCAGGAGATGAAGGGTCAGGAATGGGGGAGGATGGACGTGGCTCAGGAATGGGTGAGGTGTGAGACTCAGGGACATGACTAGGTCCAGGAATATCGGTAGGGGCTATAGTGACATGAACAGCCTGGGATTGGTCCATGGAAGTGGAAGTGAAATGACCAATAATAGGTCGAGGAGAGGTGTGAGGGGAAGGTATAGGATCAGGAGTGGGAAGGTGATGGGGAATACCTCGATGAATGCCTCTCATGGAATCCATAGCCTCAGCAAATAATGACATGGAGGCAGAGATGGCTCGTAATGATCTACTCTGCTCATTCGCGTGCTGCACAAGCTGATCTATCTGAGCATGAACTGGCACAAGGGCAGCCTCAATAGCCTGAGTGATGAATGTCTGAAGATCAATGCCCATGAACTGAGGTGGTGGAGCAGATGACTGAGTATCATCCTCGGGAGCAGGAGCAGAAGCCTGAGGGACAGACTGTGGTACAGACTGAGGTATCGAGAGTGAAGGTGGAGGAGTTTTCTTCCTCTTCATAGAAAAGGTAGGACCTCCTGTAGGGAGTGGAAGCTCAATTCCCATGTTGTTCAAATGGGTAGGATCTAGGCGCTCTGGTCTCTCTACCGCATCAGATGCATCCAGGTACCATATCTTATTCGCTTTCAGAATAAGAGAGATAATGTGAGGGAAGGGTACTCTGGTGCTAGGCTTGCTGGATGTATAGTACCGTCTCAGCTCAGCAAATATACACTCTCCCAGATTCTGCTTCTCCTTCAGGATAATAAGAGCGAACATCTTGTACTCCCTCTGTATAAAATGAGTCCAGTTCCCATACTTGTAGATCATCATCCTCGAGAACACGTACCATATGCATCTGAAAAAGTCACTCATCTCTGAAGGTCGGAATCTGAGGGGACCCAACTCAACATCAGGCCTGAGAACCCGAAAGATATCTGCACTGCTCATCTTGGGCTCTCGGTATATGGGAGGTTTCTTGATCCCCAGCCACTTATTGATCCGAGAGGCTGAAATCAGAAACTCTTGTCCTCTCACTGAAGCCTTAAGCTCTTCCTCTGCTTCCTCTTCTTCGGATCCAGATGCTTTGGGAAGTAACTCCAAACTGGCATAAAAATGCTTTACAACCCGTGGAGAATAAGGAAGATCAATAGACAGCCATGGGGTGTAATGAGTAAAATGACCAGAGAGGTCTAGCTGAACTGAATTCCTCAGATGCTGTAAATCTAGGAAAGGCATCTTGTGAATCCCTCGACTCTTGAAATGCTCCTCATATTTGAAGGTATCAATGAGTTCACTGGTGTTGAAACCAGGAGGAGCAGAAGTACCCGCATCTTCCTGTGGAGAAGGCTGGCTGGCCTGTTCCTGCCTCTGATCACCCTGTCTCTGCCTACTCTGCCTCTGAGAACGTTGCCCACTGGTTCTCAACGCTTCATCAATCATATTGACAGATATCTGTCTCACCAGAGCATCTAGCCTGTCCTTCCTTGGCCTATGAAGAGTGGCAAAGGAGGGAGCACTCTCTGTAGACGAGTCCGAGGATGAAGAAGGTGCAGCAGGAGCCTTGCCTCTTCCCTCAACTTGTTTCTTCTTGGGAGAGGCCCTGGACCGAGTGACTGGAGGTTCCTGAATCACAACCCCCTTCGCTCTTGGTGCCGTGGGAACAGAAGTAGGCTCTGAAGATCTCTGCCCAGTGGTAGAGGGGCCCTTCCTACTGGGTGGTTGCTTCTCCTGCACCTTTGGCCTGTGCTTCTTGGCCGGAGGATCCTTCTTCTTTTTCGGAGCCACCTCTTTACGTTTCTTCGTACTTCCGGTAGACTTCTTCTTGGGTGCCGAAGGATGAGAAGTGGCTTCTGGAGGATTTTGTTCCTGATAAGGCACATTGGGATTGTCCAAACTTTCTTGAGAATGGAGTGGATGAGTCTTAGTGCGGGCCATTTCCTCAGAATCACTGCTCATAAGAATTTGAGAGAAAATGCCGAAAAACAGAGAGTTGCGGAAATGAGGAATTTGAGGTGGAGAAGGCTAGAAATTTGGGGATTTTAACTTTGTGGAAGTAGAAGGGGTATGTCGATTGGTTATCTGTGAAAAGTAACGGTTTTGGGAAGTTGGGAAGTTGAGAGGATTTTGGGTTTTCTCGAGTGAGGTTTCTGGAAAAGCTCAAGGTCCCCGAGGTTATAAACTGTGCCCTAGCTCGAAACCTCGAGTGAAAGGTGTTTACCTCGAGGTACCTGGGAAAAATTGTACTGTTGGATTTTGAGTTAACTCGAGGTTTACTGACTGATCTCGAGGGACAGAACTTCTAACTGCTGAAACTGATCTACTGCCCACTTTGAACTCGAGTCCTCGAGGTTTTACCAGTTCCTCGAGTAACTCACTCCTCATTTACCTGTGTCCCTGCAAACAAAAACAGTTACTCGAGCTTGAGTGATTACCTCAAGGAACCTATTTGAACTGTTCTTCTGATTTTAGTAGTCTTCCTCAAGGTTAAGTCCCAACCTTGAGGATCCCATTTGGTTCTATCTTGATATCAGAAGTCTGAGCCCGAGTCCTCGAGGTTTTAGGCTTCCCTCGAGGTCTTTCTTTCTTTTATTTCTTGTCCTGTCACCCTCGGCCTTACATACTTGAGGTGCTAAAGTTGACTTTTCCTTCTGATTTTAGCTCATCCCTCTCAAGGCAGGATGACTTACTTGAGGTAACTTGTCAAGGTTTCCTGAACTCCTGCAAAACAAAATTCCTACTCCTCCGATGCCTAAGTCAGTAATCATCAATAAGTTATAAATGAAAATAGGATCTAACTTACAGTTCATTGGGATTCACCATTCCTAACTCTCTCCTTATATGAAAGAATTGATCTTTTGCCAATGGTTTGGTGAAGATATCCGCAAGTTGTTGATGTGTAGGTATGAACACCACTTTGATGTCTTTTCTTTGAACATGATCCCTAATAAAGTGATGTCTAACATCAATGTGCTTGGTTCTTGAATGTTGCACTGGATTCTTTGCTAGACTGATTGTGCTTGTGTTGTCACAATAGATGGGGATTTCTTTAAAATTAATCCCCAAATCTTGTAATTGCTGTTTTAACCATAACACTTGAGCACAACAACTTGATGCAGCAACATATTCAGCTTCTGTTGAGGAAAGGGAGACTGTATTCTGCTTCTTGCTGAACCAGGAAACCAAAGCACCACCAAGGAATTGACATTGACCACTTGTACTCTTTCTGTCAGTCTTATAGCCAGCATGATCAGAATCTGAGTAAGCTATCAAATGTTCTGATCTCCCTTTAGGAAACCAGATTCCTAATTCAGGTGTGTCAGCGAGATATCTGAAGATTCTCTTTACATGTTCAGCATGAGACTCCTTTGGAGCTGCTTGATATCTTGCACACATCCCCACACTGAATTGAATATCTGGTCTACTTGCTGTTAAGTAAAGTAGAGAACCGATCATTCCTCTGTACTTAGTGATGTTGAAGTCTGCACCTTCCACATCAGCATCCAAGAGTGTTGTTGAGCTCATTGGAGTATCTGCACCATTGGCCTTATCCATCCCGTATTTCTTCAAGAGTTCCTTAAGATATTTAGATTGAGATATGAATATGCCATCCTTTCTTTGTTTGATTTGTAAACCAAGAAAGAATGTCAATTCTCCCATCATAGACATCTCAAATTCACCCTGCATAATCTTAGCAAACTCTTGACAAAGATCATCGTTAGTAGCACCAAAGATGATATCATCGACATAAATTTGAACAATTAAAATGTCTTTCCTATTATTTTTAATAAATAATGTAATATCCACCTTTCCTCTCACAAAACCATGATCAGTTAAGAAATTGCTCAATCTTTCATACCAGGCTCTAGGTGCTTGTTTTAAACCATAAAGTGCTTTCTTTAGTTTGAAAACATGATTTGGTTTTAAGTCATCTTCAAAACCAGGCGGTTGTTCCACATAAACTTCTTCCATGATATGACCATTAAGGAAAGCACTTTTAACATCCATTTGATAAAGTTTGAAACCTTTAATGCAAGCAAAGGCTAAGAGTACTCGTATGGCTTCCAATCTAGCTACTGGAGCATATGTTTCCTCATAATCAAT
>JBCEWC010022093.1:0-10177 GCA_038996855.1 Solanum aculeatissimum | reverse complement strand
TCAAAATTTTTATAAATTCATTATTCAATTATGGTCAATATGTCGCGTATTAAACTCTTAATGTTTTGCAAGTAGTATGTAAACTTAGAAATTGTTTTGGTGGCATCCTCTCACGAGGGTTGCTACACACATGGCTTACTTGAATTGTTGCATTAGTATGCACACCACTCATATTGCGTTGTATCCTCTGAGATATTATGATACTTGAGACATTACAGTATGAGGCCTACGACACCTCGAGATATTCAAGCGTATGGCTTGTGATGCCCTTGGGTTCTATTTGGTAGCTTTTGCTCAATAGATGTGTACATAACCATGAGATGATTGTGATTCCTCTTCATATATGGCCTGCAATGCCATTAAATTCATATATCTAATATGCATAACATTATTGATTGCATTTACCATCTTTATCTGCCTTACCTGCATATATATATATATATATTATGTATTAACCTTGGGATGCAGGTAATAGTTTTCTTTGTTGCTAAATACTTGTTCGATTTCTCTTACCCAGTAGGTTAAACCTACTGGGTACATTTTGGTATACTCACCCCTACTTTGTTTCCTCCCTGCAGATCGAGCACAGGGACCCGTACAAGGTAGTTGATTTACTTTAGTTGAGCTTTTCTGCATCTCTACAGATCTTACTAGTGAGGCTCAGGCTTTGAGTCGCCATGGATCTTTGGGATTTTCTTTGGTCCTTCACTTCAGACTTTGTATCAGATATTATGAGAAATCTTTGCATCTTATTTTGAGACAATTGTATTTTCTCTTTCGCACTATTTAGATGCTCTTGTACTCATGATTCTAGTTTTTGGATTTGTTATGTGATGTTGTGATGGTTTCCACTTTATTTCATTCTTCTTTAGACATGATCTTTTTTAGGTTATAACAGGTTTGGTGTCACGCCCCGGGAGGGTACCCTTGGCTTGGCTGGCACTCAAAGACTATTGCTAGCCCCCAAACAAACCACTCGGCTTCATCACATTCGTTCAATCACAATCTAATAGTGGAAGACATCAATAACAAAAAATACTCAATGAAATGACATGATAATATGAAAATCTAGGCCAAAGGCCAAACAATCTATCCATCAACTAAGTAAGACTAGTGTGAAAGAAACTAGCCAAACATAATATCCAATCATAACTCGACAGTCTAGTATATCAAGCCTCTAAACATTTGACTAAGTGGTGACAATGATAGGTCCATGGCTACCTCAAAAATAAAATACAAAGTCTCAACTCAAAGCTAAAAGATAAAATATGTCATCCTCCGAAAGTAAGAGAGGACTCACCAATCAACTGAATGTAATAAGTCCTCAATGATACGCTTGTTGATGGCTGCTAGTACTTGTCTCTGCATCATGAAAAGATGTAGCCCCAAATGGGCGTCAGTACGTGGAATGTACTGGTATGTAAAATGGAAGAATGAAACATATAAAAGGCAGAATAACATCAACTCAAAATAACTCAACTCAATAAATAAGAAGCTCAATCATCAATTCAAGAGTTAAAAGTAAGAAATATAATTTAGACAATGACCACTCATATATCATCTAATCCAATCCACTCAGACTTCTATCAAGACCTATCTGGGAGTTTCTCTAACCGACAACCATCACCTATGAGCTGGTGATGATACAACGAAGCGATGTCGTTGTCACATCCATCCAATACCTTGCAAAGGTAAAGGGCATCCCATCAGTTTATCCATAATAATAACATCAAATCCTCTTTTCGAGATAATAAGAAAATATCTGATTTTACGGTTCAATCCTCCCCTAAACTAGCAACGTAGCTATTGAATTCGAGTTGGACTTACTCTTACTCAATTCGGTACTCAATACTCCTCCCAAGACTCAGTATGCTCATAAGAAATCAACCCTATGGTTAACTCATTCATCTAGTCTCATTGGACATTCGTCAACTCAATTCATCACATCAATCATCAACTCTTTGATTACATTCATTAAAGGTTCAATTATTGATTCATAAAGGCTCAATCATGCATCATTTGGACTCATAGCATTCAAGAAAACAAAAATAACATTGAAAAAATTCAGGAATTATATAGACTTTTCAGGCTCAATTTATACTCATGCATTCCCATTTAAGTGTATTATGTAAAATATCTAGAAGTCATGCTAGGGTTCATATAGAAAAGTAAAATCATTTATTTCAAGAAATTATTTCACGGAAACTATAATTCATGTATAATTATATAGAAATACTTTAGAATTTTTAAGAAAAACCCTGAAGAGCATCCATGATAGCTCAATTTGTTCAGAAGTCCAATAACTCGGTCTATGGGGCACATGGAAGAATAAAATCCATGTTTAAATTAGACTTACATACCTAGAAGTTTGAATTGTGGAGTAGCTTGGAAGAATCCTCAAGTTCTCTCTTCAAATCCTAATCTTTTTCTCTTTTCAAACCTTGTTCTACGTTTTGGAGGATGTGATTTAGTATAAAAAGAACCAACTGATATGTTTAGGGCTTTATTTAGGTATATAAATGTCAAGTCTGGGCTTTAAAAGGGTGGGAAAAGTCCAAAATAACTCTTTAGAAAAAACTATCAAAATTCATCAATGAAACCCTTTACGGATCGTGGAACATTCCACGACTCGTGGGACACTTCCATAAACTTTTGTCCATATTTTTGAAGCTACTGGAACCTTTCACGAGACCAATTCATGACCTGTAGAAGACTTTACGACCGTAGATGGATTCGTGAAGTGTGGGGCTCAAAATCTAATTTTCTTGACCTTTCCACAAAACCTATCTTTACGAGTCCTACTTCGATTCACGACCCGTATGTGGTTTCGTGAAACTACTCTGCTCTGATACTGTTCAGTAAAATGGCCATAAATTTTGACTCCTAACTCCAAATGAGATAAAACTAATTGCGTTGAAAATTTAATTCAAAGATATTTCATTTGGTAGGTCATGGGATACCTAATGCATTTTGTTCTAAGAGTTATGATCATTTAAAGTCTACCCTTGCATAATATAATACTAGAAACACAATTTTTTGGAAAGTTTTGAACTTGTCTAAGTGTTAGAAGTCTCTTATGACCCTAATACACAATCCACATGTAAAAATTAATCTTGAAACATGGGTATATATAAGAATGGAGTTATGGGGTGTCATAATATCTCCCGCTTGGGATAATACATCCTTGAATAATGAGTAGCCCAAGGCTTATTAAGCAAGAACACTATCAAGAACTCAAATACTCAAATGCTTGAATACTCATACTCCAGAATCAACTTCAACTCAGGATTTAGAATTGGAAGGCAATTTCTAACATCATCATTACGCACGAATACAATTAAAGACATGCATATTCTTATACTCATAGAAACAACCAAGGATGGATCTCCCAAACAATTCTCAAGTATAGAAATGTGAAAGACCAGATGGATGGCTTCCAGTTCTTATGGTAGCTCCAACTCATAAGCTACATTTCCCACTCTCTTCATAATTTGGTAAGGACCAATGTATCATGGACTCAACTTTCCCTTTTTCCCAAACCTCATTACACCCTTCATGGGTGACACTTTCAAGTATACCCAATCAATCACTTCGAACTCTAGGTCCCTTCTTCTAACATCAGTGTAGGACTTCTGGATGCTTTGGGCAGTTCTCAATCTCTCTTGGATGACATTTACTTTCTCCATAGCTTGGTATACCAAGTATGGTCCAATCAATTCTGCTTCACTTACCTCGAACCATCCAATTGGTTATCTACATCTCCTCCCATAGAGGGCCTCATATGGAGCCATCTGAATGCGCGAATAGAAGTTGTTGTTGTAGACAAACTCAATCAGAGGTAAATGATCATCCCAATTACCCTTAAAGTCAATGGCACAGGCTCTCAACATATCCTCCACGGTCTGAATTATGCGTTCTTCCTGGCCTTCAGTCTGAAGGTGAAAAGCGGTGCTAAGATTCACCTTCGAATCCAAGCCTTTTTGGAAAGATCTAAAAAATTGTGCACTAAATTGGGCTCCTTTGAGATGATAGACAAAGAAACTTCGTGCAGTCTAACAATATCTCTTATGTATAGTTGGGCATAATCCTCTACAGTGTCAGTTATCTTCACTGCCAAAAAGTACACAGATTTAGTCATCCTGTCAACTATCACCCAAATTAAATCTCAAAATTTGATTTTTGATAGGTAGGTCTGGAGATTGAGATCCAAAGATATATCTTCTGTAAAGGTTCAGTGGTGACACTATTTTGTTAATGAGGCTTTTTGGGAGTTGCGGTCTGATATGCGGGCCAGACATCCTAGTCTTTTTGCAACTTTAGTTACTTTTCTTTTCCTTATGTTCGAGGATAAACATTGTTTTTAGTAGTGAATGATGTAATGACCTGGTTTGTCATTTTTGGCTTTTTCCCTTTCATAAGTTGCTTTGGGCCTACTTTGAACTATCTGTATTGTTGGAACTTAAATCCTAAGTTATAAAAGTTGAAAATATGAGTTTTAGTATTTTTGAAAGCTTAAGTTGTTGAAAAAGTGAGTTTTTGTACCATTCTGAGTTTTAGATATCAGATCGGGAATCTGTCAATTTCATTAGCTCTAAAATATCAAAATTGGTCTATGAAAAGTTACAAAAATGAATTTTGAATTAAAATGAGTTTTTTAGGCCCAAAGTTGTGTTTTGAGTTATTTTCAGGACCAAATTTTGACTTTGGTCAACTTTCAAAGTTTGATAGCTCGGATCAAAATTCTGAAAGTTCCAGTAGTTCTAGATAGTAAACTAATTCTAGAAAATAGTTCTAGGAATTGTCGAGGGCAGTTTTGGTATTTGAGTTTTAAATTAGTTTTGTCAAGTTGCATTGGTAAATGTAGTGAGGAGGCCTTGAAATTGATTTCTAGTAATTTCATTGAGTTTAGATCACTGTTTTTTGTATGGATTAATATTTGGTTTTTGAGATTCTGATTTCAGATGAGGTTCAAATTCCTATTTTGAGTTTTGGTTGTTAGTTGATTTTTCTGGTGTAAGGACTGTCGGTGTATCAACCCCCCTTCTCTGTGTTCGCGCCAGGGAAACCGCATTCGTAGGGGTCAGTGAAGTTAACCCTCTGCGTTCCGTCAGTACATTCCTGATGAGTCCCATGTGATCTCTTATGATTATGTTGTTTAGGCTCAAATTTTTCATTTGAGGAGGAGCCTATAACTATTTTTGACAGGCAGGTCCGGAGATTGAGATCCAAAGATATACCTTCTGTAAAGGTTCAGTGGTGACACTATTTTGTTGATGAGGCTACTTAGGAGTTACAGTCTGATATGCGGACCAGACATCCAAGTATTTTTGCGATTTAGTTACTTCTTTTTTTCTTATGTTCGAGGACAAACATTGTTTTTAGTAGTGAATGATGTAATGACCTAATTGGCCATTTTTGGCTTTTACCCTTTTGTAAGTTGCTTTGGGCCTACTTTGAACTATCTGTGTTGTTGGAACTTAAATCCTATATTTTAAAAGTTGAAAAAATGAGTTTTAGCATTTTTGAAAGCTTAAGTAGTTGAAAAAGTGAGTTTTTGTACCAATCTGAGTTTTAGATATCGGATCGGAGATCCATCAATTTCAGTAGCTCCAAAACATTAAAACTGGTCTATGAGTAGTTACAAAACTGAATTCGGAATTAAAATGAGGTTTTTACGCCCAAAGTTATGTTTTGAGTTATTTTCGGGGCCAAATTTTGACTTTGGTCAACATTCAAAGTTCGATAGCTCGGATCAAAATTCTAAAAGTTTGAGTAGTTTTAGATGGTGAAACTAACGCTAGAAAATAGTTCCTGGAGTTGTCGAGGGGCAGTTTTGGTATTTGTGTTTTAAACTAGTTTTATCGAGTTGCATTGGCAATTGTAGCGAGGAGGCCTTGAAATTGATTTCTAGTAATTTGGTTGAGTTTGGATCATTGTTTCTAGTATTGATTAATAGTTGTTTTGTGAGATTCTGATTTCAGATGAGCTTCAAATTCCTATTTCGAGTTTTGGTTGTTGGTCGATTTCTTTGGTGCAGGGACTGTCGGTATATCAACCCCCTTCTCTGAGTTCGAGCAAGGGACACCACATTTGTAGGGGTCAATGAAGTTAACCCTCTGCATTTCATCGATACATTCCTGATGAGTTGTCACGACCCGAAAGTATGGCCTAGATGTGACATGGAAAAGGAGAACCTGAAAGTCCTCGATCAAGACATCATAGCATCATCACACACATAATCGATTCAGAAGCGCATATAATAAATAATTAACACGTAAGTCTAGGGGATTCCTGGGCTTTGGACTCAATCTATGGGGATATTACCGGGAATGGGATAAGCATGAATCACATAGCACATAGCAATTACGTTTTAAGGGGCGGGTAAGTATGACTCAAGTTATGGGGGCAAGCAGGGTTAGGAACTTTCCACGTAAGCACATTCCCAATCCAAATGTATCATAATAGCATAAGTGGAAACGAAAGCATAACATAAGATACCACCACTTAACATAGATAGCCATATCATTACAAGTAACACATACCATAACGTACAATAGAGTTCGATGTGTCCAACAATGCCTCTACATAAGATAGTATGGGGCCTCAACATATTCCAGGCTCACCCTCAAGTCATAAAGTAAAGAAACATAAAGTAAAGACAAGGTAGATGAAAGTGGGTGTTGCCTTTGGAGTATAGGGCTCAACACAAGTATTAACTTCAAAAGATCTCGCTTAACCGTTCAACGGGGAATAAAATTCACCTCCGGTCCCTACATGGTTAGAGCATGTAGACAAAAAGTATGGGTTAGAAAATAATAATGCACTAAGTATGCGGGCATGTGATGCATATGATCATGAGCCTACAAACGAGTTAGATGACAAGGGCACATATATAGAAGGAGAATATGGGAAGGGATAGTATCTCAATATTCCATGAAATCCATGATGCATGAAATGCCATAATGCTTATAGTATAGGGGATGAGACCATAACCGACATCCAAACTCATGTGAGCTATAACATAAACTTACTCGATGAGGTTTCCCATCGGATGAGAGAAGATTACTTGCCAAAGGTAACCTACACCACACCTTACGACCTGGTCATTTCGGTGTGATGGCCACCTTCTTTACGACCTGGTCATTTCGAAAGGATTTCCATAACATATCATATCAAATCATAGCATAACTTATGGGACCACCCATTTAGGTTGCATAACCTATGTTGGCACGTAGTTGAGAGAAAGGAGTGGGACCCTTGGGGATAGCTCACTTACTACTCCAATCCCACTCGGTGCTAAGTTGTCATCCCATAAGAATATGTATACATATACATGCCTTTAAAATGGAATGGAAACACTTGACATCATACCATGCATAATTAGGCTTGAAGGCCAAATCACTTGCTTCATATTCATGCATACGTGACTAAAAAGTCAACACATTTCATAATCATACTTCATTGGGCTAAAAAGCCAAATACACTTTCATGTCAAACTTCATGCATAGGAGTAGCTCCATACTTGTCAAATCATATAAGCCACCTTGCCAATTTGTTCAACCACCTCATATGGTCCGACGTACCGAGAGCTCAACTTGCCCTTTTTACCAAATCGCACGATGGCTTTCATTGGAGATACTTTCACATAAACCCAATCACCTACATGGAATTTGAGATCCCTCTTCCTAACATTTGAATAGGACTTTTGGCGGCTTTGAGCAGTCTTCAATCTTTCCCTAATCAACCTCACCTTTTCTTTGGCCTCAACCACCAAGTCTGGACCTAACAATGCCGCCTCACCTATCTCAAACCAACACACCGGGGATCTACACCTTCTACCAAACAAAGCCTCAAACGGGGCCATACCAATGCTAGCATGGAAACTATTATTATAGGAAAACTCAATAAGCGATAGATGATCATCCCAATTTCCCTTGAACTCCAACACATAAGCCCTTAACATTTCCTCCAAGGTTTGAATTGTCCTCTCTGTTTGTCCATTGAAGGCGGTGCTCAATTTGATCTTAGTACCAAGTCCATTTGAAATGACCTTCAAAACTGAGAAGTGAATTGAGTACCACAATCCGATATAATTGACCTTGGTATACCATGTAACCTTACCAACTCCCGGATATACATTTTAGCATACTCTTCAGCACTATAAGTAGTCTTGACTGGTAAGAAATGAGCCAACTTAGTCATTCGATCAACAACAACCCATATCGAGTCGAATTGTTTACGAGTACGAGGCAACCCAACTATAAAGTCCATATTCACATCCTCCCACTTCCAAGTAGGAATCTCAATATCTTAGTCTAGGCCACTGAGCCTTTGGTGTTTCACCTTCACTTAATGATAATTCAGACATTCCGACACGAATTTGGCTATGTCTTTCTTCATGCTATGCCACCAAAATAACTCCCTCAAATCTTGATGCATCATAGTGGATCTCGAATGAATAGAATATTAGGAATTATGAGCTTCAGTAATGATAATCTCCTTTAGGCCATCAACATCTGGAATACACAATCGATTTTGGTACCATAGCACACCATCTTCCCCTTGGGAGAAAACCTCAATCTTTCCTTTGGCAACAAATTGGAGCTTTTGGCAGCCCTTAACCACTGGGAGCCACTTGATCCTTCTTGGCAGCCCTTAACCACTGGGAGCCATTTGATCCTTCTTGGCACCCCTTGGAAATTTGGGAATTCTGTGGTCCAAAACATCCAAAGCAACCACTCGAAGCACTTCTACAATCACCCAAATGATGCTTTCCACATTGTCCACAAAGAGGAATTCGGGGACCACCCCCAACTTGTGCCTTAGGAGGAGGCACTCTTGAATTCGCAACCCTCATATTAGAACATTGGCCTTGATGAAATCGGCCAAAAACACCACCACTCTTAGAGCTAGAGAACCCACCATCAAACTGGGCCTTGTTAGCTTCATTAACCCTTATCTCCTTAAGCTTTTCACCTTCAATTTTCTCAGCATAAGTCATGAGCCTAGAGATGTCCATGTCACGGATGAGCATAGCGGTTCATCATTCCTTCACCACCAAATCTGAAACACCCGAAATAAACTTGTGCATTCTTGCACGGGGATCTGATACAAACATGGGAGCATATTTGGAAAGCTTAGTAAATTTGAGAGCATAATCCCTCACTGTCATACCACCTTGCCGAATATTGATGAACTCAGTCATTTTGGCTTCACTAAGCTCAAGAGGAAATAAACGGTCAAGGAAAGCCATTTTGAATTCTTCCCAACTAACCTTAACATCAACCATTCGCTCAACCAACCATTATTTATACCACACTTGAGCCACATCTTTCAATTGATATACGGCCAACTCGACTTTCTCTTCCGAATTCATCCCCATGATAGTCAATACCTTAGTGAGTTCATCAATGAACTCTTGAGCATCTTTATCCACTTTCGAGCCATAGAACTCCAGAGGGTTCATCCAGGTGAAATCCCTCACCGTAGAGGTCGGAGTACCCACATTCACAGGATTGATTGGTCGGGCTTGGTCAGCCACTACTTGGACAAACATAGAAACCACATTCCTAAACTCGGCGTGGGTCACTTGTTCCTCTATCGGTGCCTGAGGGACCTGTTCCTCCAATTCTGGATGTTGATGGGGGAAGGGAGCTCTTCTAGGAGGCATGTTCTAAAATATAAAAAAAGTACCAAGAGTTTAGGAAATTTATCGTAACAACTTACGACACGATATAAGGAAGCAATGAAATGAGACAAATTCCTAAAACGTCATCATAGCCTCCCGTTCATCGGCATGGCACGCATCACGCCCATGAACAAGACTCTAATCCATATGGCATGTTGGACTTCGAGGATCATTTACAAACCTAGGGCTCTGATATCATCTTTGTCATGACCTAGAAGTGGGGCCTAGATGTGACATGGCGAAGGAGAACCCGAAGGTTCTCGATTAAATCATCATAGCGTCATCTCTCACATCATCGGTTCAGAAGCGTGGAAAGATAAACACATAACACATAATTCTAGGGGAAATGGGGCTTTGGACTCAAGCTATGGGGATGTTGCTGAGAATGGGATGAGCATGAATCACATAGCATATAGCAAGTATTTCTAAGGGGCGGGTAAGTAGGACTCAAGCTATGGGGCATTCCGGGTTAGGGGACTTTCCACATAA
>JBCEWC010022092.1:0-10177 GCA_038996855.1 Solanum aculeatissimum | reverse complement strand
TCTACTTTAGAGACAACATCATTTGAGACTTGTATTTTTCTTTCAAATCTATTGTAACACATTAGAGGCTTGTGCACTTGACAATCAGGTTTTGGGGATTTTTAATTAAGTTGACTTATTATCCGCAGTTAAATCTTTATTTTTATTATTTCTTCCGTACTTTATTGTTATAATTGGATTTTTGACTGACTTGTCTTGGTGGGATGAGACGAGTGTCATCACGCCCATTTTCGGGTCGTGACATATTGATAGTTTTTTTGTTTTAAAAATCAGTTCCCTTCTCTCTCCACTTTTCACCATTTCCACTATTTTCCTTTCCATTTTCACGATATTCTCTCTCTTCGTTCTCTTTTTTTTTCTTCAAAAAATCAAATTTCATTCCTAAAAGAACTCGAATTGATTCAAGTAACAAATTTTCACCATATATTATGTTTGTTTTAAATTTTTTTGGTGTTTTTTTTTTACTGATTTTGTTTACATTCTTGTGCTTATTTTTAATTTTTATATTTCACTTAGGGGTTGGGTAGGGGAGTTCAATTTTGCAATACACTGTCGGATTCAAAGAAGATTACTAGATTTATTCAAGGATTAACAGATAATGTTGGTAAATTTGTGCTTTGAGTTGAAGAAGAGATGAGATCGAAGAATATACCAAATTCAATATGAATGTAGAGTATTGATCAAGATCTAATGATGAGGAAGAACAAAATGTGGAAGATATTGGTGAATATCGAAATGAGGAAGAACAAATTGATGATGACGCACTTAATTTTATTTCTCAATATTATAAGTAAAATGTTAGTTTAAATTGAATTTTCTCAACTTTGTTTTTATGTATATATGTGTTTGCATGTGTATAATTTGTCAATTTCATAACTTAGAGTGAATTTGCATTTTGTTCTTGATTTGTATTTTTGTATAAATTGATTCTTGTTTTTTACCGTTGATTGTATCTTAGTTATCAATCTGGTTTGTATCCCAATATTATAAGGATACCTTTTATATATATTAATGTATTTTTATAAGGTTGATATGTATCCTAATTACAAGATTAATTTTGTATCCTATAATTTGTATTCTAAGGTTATTTAAAAGTCTTACAAGATACTTACCATTTGTATTCTAAGGTTATTTTGTATTTTATATGTTGATATCTGTCAATATATTTATAAGATTGATTTGTATCCTATGTCTACTAAGATTCATATTTTGTATATCTGGACTAAGTTTTTTCTTTTGTATTCTCTTTATAGTCTAAGTGTTATATTCTTTTTTGTTTTTGCATTTTCATTCAATTCACTAAACATGAAAAATATTTTTTTTTTATTATTCTTTTTATATTTTAGATACACGTACAAGGTATTGATATATTCTTTTTTTTTAACCTTTTTATATTTGTACTCTATTGTTTTATATCCTTTTTATATTTTATATTTATGTATAAGATTCTAATGTATCTTTCTTTTTAACCTTTTTATTTTTGTATCCTTTTTATATTGTTTTGTATCCTTTTTATATTTTATATACATGTATAAGATTCTACTGTATCTTTTTGTTTAACCTTTTTATATTTGTATTTTTGTTATTTTGTATCTTTTTTATATTTATATATACATATATAAAATTCTACTGTATCCTTTTCTTTAACTTTTTTATATTTTGTATTTTATTGTTTGGTATCCTTTTTATATTTTATATATATGTATAAAATTTTGTTTTGTCCTTTTTCTAACCATTTTATTGTTTTGTATGTTATTCTAAGGCACTTACATTAATTAATATGGTATTCTGATGACACTTTCATTTTACATTCCTATACTTTATACTTGTATTCCCTTCACCAAGAACTTTATTTGAATTGATTTTAAAATACTTGTATCACATATGATGAAAAATTAGAGAAATTTGATAGATTCAAACGAAGAACAATGAAAAAAATTGAAAAACTGAGTAATTTGTGTATCACTTGTTGTAAACTGATAAAAAAAACCTACTGATTAAGCCTAGAAAGGGAAAGATTAACATGCATGGTTATTTAGTAATGGAAAGTTGGCGTGATTAATGTGCATTAATTAAGAGATGACAATTTTCAAAATAGAATGTTCTATATTTACCATTTTTCCGTGATTTCACTAACTAATTATTTTTCCATGATTTCACTAACTAATTAATTATCAGTTATATTCTAACAATTTTTTTTTTTTAAAAACACAAATCAAATGAATAACAACTAAAAAATCGTTATCTTTAATAAATATTCAAATTATAGTCATAAAATCCTATTAAAAGCCAAAATATAATCATTTTGAAAATTTTCCTTATAATATATTGTTGACCCTAGAAACAATTAACAACTAAGTTTGAAAAAGATGTGATGGACATGACTTTTTTGGTTTATTTGACTTACCAAAAGTGTTGAGTGAAATATACACCAAATTAATGGCGTGGTTTCATTCCTTCCATTGCTTTAGCTTTGTCTTGTCAACGACAATTAACCACTTTTTATTATATACATAATTTTCACATTTTTATGATAAAATAAGTCGACGTTACTTTTTGGTTGGCTCATTCTATTTTCTCCCATGTTACCAATATCATCCATCACATATGTTACCAATACATCTCAAATGTACAATACTAAAGAAGATAATTAGTTATTAATTGCAACTTGTTTCAAAGTAAATTTAATTAAATTTGAAGTGCTTCATGTATAAATTGTGTCCAAAATCTTTAATGTCATACCTAATTTGAAAAAGCAAACCTCTAGATCTTTGAAATGGATGAATTAAAACATTTTTCAAATTTGAATAGCTTGTTTAGATCTTTAAATTAAAATGTGAGAGGTGATCCTTTTTAAAAAAAAAATATGAGCAAATTATATAAATCTCATACTTTATAGGCTTAATTTCAATATAAACCAACTCTTTCTAAAATTACTTAACATCTTTGGTTTTTGGGGAAACGTCGATACATAAAAATATGCATTGATACAACGCAAAATTTTAGGGTTATTGATGATCTGTGTGTATAAGCTATTAAAAATTAGACTGTATAAGTTTTAATATACTGAAAACATTAAAAAACGTATCAGTAATTAATTAGTTGTTTAATTCTTTTAGGTATCAGTGAAACTAACTGATAGTTTATAAATGCGTATCATGTATCAGCGAAATAGCAAAATACGGGAATTTTAGTAATTTTTTTAAATGATAGGGACTAATAATAATTAAATTTATAAATATCGTATATTTGTATAATTTTTAGAAAAAATATTATATTTGGTTCACATCCCCCGCTGCTCTTCAAGGCATACGAGGTCCAACCTTCACTTTGGGCTCCCCCAAAAATCTCATAATTGGGCTTGGCACAATCTCATTGTCATACCTAGTTTTATGGCAAAATATGATGGGATAATTACAGTGAAACGCCATTCGACCCAAATAATTATCAAAAGAAATAGTCTTTCATTGTATAGACATGTATAATCAGCATATATTTTATGTATAGTCATGTTATATTCAGTTTTTGATTGTATCATAATTATAATTAGTGTATAGCTTATGTATAAGTAATTTACATTGTATAGCTAGTGTATATTTTTTATGATTTTTGGTAAGTTATATTGCATAGTCATATTTTTTTATTAATGATTTTGAGCTATTTTTTATGTAAATAAAAGAGGGTTATATTTGTTGTAATTTAATTAGTTTATTTTATATATTTGAAATTATCCCAAATATCATAATATAACCATTTGCGAAAGTATTTGCCAACAAATATATATATATATATATATACACACACACATCAAACTAATAAAACTCAAATTATTTAACCTCAATTTTTTTTAAAAAACAATCAGATTTTTTGGGTTTTTGAATTTATTTGGGGATTTCTCGATAAAGTATTCATAAAAACAAATAATTAACTTATGTTTCAAATATTTCTTTAGTCCTACCAAAATACAAATATCTAGGATGTTTCTTAATAAAGTAACACAAAATATTATATGAATGATGACACTAAAATATCCAACAAAAATAATAATGAGATCGCATAAAACAAACACTGCAAATAAATAAGTCATAATGAAATTTAATCACAATTTTAAAGTACTAAATCATGCTAAAATAAGTCATAATAAAAATTATCATAATTTTAAAGTACTAAATAATGCTAAAATAAGTATAATAAGTACTTATTAATTACATGAATAGACATTAAAGAAAAACTACTAATTAGGTTATGTATTTTAATTTTCTAAATCAATGTAAAAATAAAAACTAATATCATTATTCTTGTCATTCTTAATGTTGAATTTTTTTATTTTTCATTTTTGCTAGCATTAATATTGATTTGATTTTTTATTTGAGTTTTATTAGAGTTGCTAATAAGAAAAACTTTACCCAACTATACCATATTTAGAAAATATTTATCATTTATAGTTATATTATTTTAATACATATATAATTCACTTTTAATACGTAGTACACTTGTTATAGATGGTTAATATTTTCTAGATATGATATACTCAGGTAAAAAATAAAAAATATATTTAAAAGTTATAAATATTATCTAATAGGAATTCAAAAAAGTAATTATCTCTACTAATATTTATGGACTATATATAACCTTTATTAGACCATTCAAAATTGAGGAATTTTCACAAACAACTACTAATTAGTATTGTAATTATATTTTTTAGCTACAATTTGTCTAATTACGCTCTATAGCTATAGTTTTATTTACTATGGATATTTTCATTTGTACAATTCACTGTCAATATACAAATTTGTTTGTATATTTTCACCAATCCATTTGTATAATTTACTTAATTCACTGTCAATATATACAAATTTGTTTGTATGATTTGCCTAATTTACTGCCAATATACAAATTCGTTTGTATAAATCATTGTCATTGTACAAATTCGGAAGTGATCCCTAGCAATTCAGATGAAGCATTAGTGGTAGTAATGATAAATAATTAAGTAGTATATATTTGCTTAGTCACGTAATTTAGTCTTCAAATTCTAAGTCAAACTTGAAACAATAGGATAAAAAATAAAAACTATAAAAGAGTAAGAAATATTTATAAATTATATGAAAGTAAGATTTTTTATGCATAAATTTTTAAAAAAATTATATCTCTGTGTGTGTGTGTGAGAGAGAGATATTTGATCTCAAGTTGACTTCTTAAAGTTAAAATCAACCCAACCTAAGTATAGTCAGATTTTTTGTTTTCAATGTAGTCTAATTTTTTTTTCTCGAATTGACTTAATTTGCAGTTTGATGCGATTTTCAATTTAATTTTGTTCACCCGTATATATATATATATATATATATTACTTTTCTTAAAAGAAAATTATAAATTTTTAATATTTGGTGAGTATTTTTTCTTGTAGGCATTAGTTTATGACTATATAAAATAGATGTTCAATCCTTCTAACTTGGTAGCATTCACAATCGAATTTTGATTTTTAAATATGCTAAACCAATAACAAATCAATAAGATAATTTTTATTGGTTTTCGATATACCCGATAAGGATGATAATGAGAATTTGCATTAATAAAAGTAGATGGAGTACGAAAGAGTAAAAATTAAAGACTAAATACTAAAGTGGGTAACTAGTTACTTAAGTAAGGTAAAAATTAAAATAGATAAAATACTAATAATATAGTGTCCTATTACTATTAAATTACTAATATTTAATATTTATAGAGGGGTAAAATAGTAAATTATTATAATTTTATTGGGTTATCGATTTATCCAATAACCCAATAGTAAAAATCGATATCGAACCGATTACCCAATAATTTAATTCAAAATCATTAAAAACTCGATAACCTAATAACCTAATAATACTAAACTAATAACATTTTTATTGGTTCGATTTATCGATTGGTTCGATTTATCGATTAATTCGATTTTTGCACACTCCTACTTGTGTTTCTTCTTCTTAAACTTTTTGGTGGATTTCCACATAACCTTCTAGAAGAAAGAGTTAATTGATTGAAAAGCCACCCAAGAAATAGGAAGGAGGGAAAATGATGGGCTACATTTTCAAAAGATAGTTAGCAAGGCCTTCAAATGTCAAATGATTATTGATCCAACCATATAAAAAAGTCGTTGAAATTAAATTAAAGATGAAGATAGATATACTTTTCTTTAATCATTTATTCCCTCACTTCCTCAATATCAGATTTTATTTTTTTCATTAAAATAATTATATAAAGTATCAATGTATTCATATTTATTTATTTTTGACTATTATACTATTTTTAATTATTTTGGAGCGTCTAAATCGATACTAGTGAATTTTTTGAGAGGTTTCTTCCTCTATGACTTGTATTGAGAGGTGTTAGACAAAGTAATAATTACGTCTTTTGAATAATCTCCAAAGATTTGTTCTCTATTTAAAACTTTATTTTGATTTCCACACGTTATGATCACAATGACAATTTCAGACGTGCCCTTCAAATTATACAAAATTTTATTATATAATACTCAAATAATTAACCCGCCTAAACAATAAAGTCCAACAAAACATATGTGAATGTTAACTTCAAAATTAAATCTACATAAATAACAAGCATTTCCATTAATTTCAACAATGGACCAGACACATCTATACATTTGAAATTGCTATTAAAGGAGAAACACATTTTATCTAGATTTTCAAACATTATCACATCTAAATCATTATCACATCTAAACACATTTTATCTAGATTTTCAAACATTATCACATCTACTTTTTTTTCCGTCTCACCCGATGTTTGATATTCACATTGAAATATAACTACATATAGCGGAGGCACTCTGTAACTTCTTTTTTTTTTTTTATATATTTACGATTCAAATTCAAAATCTCTAATTAAAAAAAGAACAATCTCATCTACTACACTGCATCATTTATTGGTTTATAACATCCATGTTGGATAATGTATGAATTTAAAGGATCCTCGAAATTTAAAAAAAAAAAAGAAATTGAGTCATACAACTCACATAAAGGAATAAACGTTTAAAATGTGCGCCGCATTTTGTCGTATATTAGGCATATTATGGCCCATTAAGTCTCTTATTCTTTTCTAGTCCTATTAAAGTTAAAACAAACTTTTCGGCAAATTCTATTTTCCAAAACCTACTAGAAAAATTCTCTTTAGTTTTTTTTTTCCATATTATATTCGTATTGAAATTTGACTAATTTAAATTTGTATTATATAAAATTTATTTTAAAAAAATATTTTTTTCACATCTAAAACTTCAATTTAAAATCTCTAATTAAAAGTGAATAGCTATTCAACCTGCCACAATCATTATTAGTCTCATTTTGTTCGAGGGTGGTGAATATAGGACAAATTTGTGAGTTTTACTTAATTTATTATTAAAAAAAGAAGAAGAAAAAGAATTATTTAATACATATATAATAAAGGGGTCAAGAATTTAATACATGTATATAACAAAGGGATTTAGTATTCTTAGTCCCTCATTATTGATCGATAAGCTTTAAATTTTTTTCTTCAGATATATAACATGAAATATTGTTAGTTACTATAATCAAATAGTAGTGCAAAAATAGAAAAATATAAAATTAAAAAAAATATTTGAATTCACATAATATATTGTATGTGCTTAATAAATTTAATTTTCTCATAATACTCAAGGTTATAGATTATTTCCTCTCATGATAAAATGGATATATAAACAAAAAAGAAGCAACGATTTCTCGAACTTCAATAACTCTGGCGAACTTAAAGAACAACAGTGAAATCACACAAAGACTTTACTTTATTTTTGAGAAAATATATCCAGAATAAGAAATAAAATTGATGTCGAAAACTGAGAGAAAGTTTCTCTATTTATAGTCAATATTGAGTGCAAACTCACCTGTTCAGAACAATCTTATCTGTTCAGAATAAGTATGATATCTTTTGGGAAAGAAAATGTTTGTTCGGAAGGAACATGTCCTTTCCAAACAGTTCCGCCCAAAATTCAAACGTAAAATTCTGTTAAATTAATTTCATTTAAAAAATTAATTAATAAATAATCTATAGATTAATTTAATTACTTACTTAATTAATAATTTAATAAATTAATTAATCATTAATATCAGAAAAAGAAAGTCTAATGAAATTGATTAAATAAATTTTATCTAAAAAATTATCAATCAATCACATTATTTGTCATTGCTGTGGCCGAGCGAACGATGACGACGATGACGCAAGGGCGTCCTCTCTACTTGATCGTAGCTTTAAGAGCAAAAAAAGTATTTCCTAATAAAAGAATAAAATATTTTCTCTATTCTACCAATGATGGAGAAATGACTTTTCATTTTCCCTGTATTTAATTCTCCCACATTTTTCAATTTTCATCCTCCAATTCACACTATACTTAAATCCGACAAATATTTCTTATCTTCGATTGTTTTTATTTTTATATAAAGTTAGGTTGCCATTAGGTGGCGTGATTCTCCATTCAAGCAGAGTAAATTATTTACGGCAAAAAGTGTCGAGTGGATTAAAACCATGTTCCCACTTTGAAGATTGGACAAGCCTAACTGCGTGTGTTTTTTTGGTCCCTTTATATAAGAAATATTTTATATTTAAACTATTTTTAAAGATATAATATACCCTTAAATATAAGATAACAATATAACAACTTAAATACAATATATATTTTTCTAAAAATATTCACAAGAAAATAAATTAAAGTGAATAATTCAAGTAATTAAAAATAAAACATGTTTAATTTACTTTCTTCATTCCTTTTTAATTATCATGTTATGCTTTTTGAAAGTTAGTTTGAATAATTTTCAAGTTAAATTAAATTATATTAGTTTGATAATTTTTAAAATAAAAATTTTAGATATTCAAAAACTATACGGCAAGTACTATAAATTACATTTTTTTTATATTAATATGATGAAAAAAATATATTTTAAAATATTAGTTGAAGAATGATACTCCCTCAATTTTTAATTCTTTTGCCTTACTTTCACTGAACATGAATTTTTGAAAAAATTAAATCTTATTTCTTTAAACTGAAAATATGTATAATATACTAGAATGCTTTTTAATATCTTGTGGTTTTAAACATGTCACGTAGAATATTGAAAATTAAAGTATTGTCAAATTAGACAATTAACATTTAAAAATAAAATAAAATAAGAGAAACAAATTAATTAAAATGAAAGGAGTACTAATTAGCAATTTGATACTTATTTTTTCCACATTTGAAGACTTCAATAGAGTTTACACATTTTGGGGAGTTGCGATGGAAATTTCTCACAATCTACATTCGAGATTGATTAGTAAGTAAGAATCTCTTTGGAAGGATACTTTGGTAATTTGATTTGTGTAATTAAGTGTAATTATGTTGTCTGATCTGTTTGGTTGGATAGGTGATTACTTGATCAATTAGTAATTGAGTGTAATTACACTTTTCAATTCACAGGAAAGGTAATTACATGTTGATTGCTTTTAATTTTTTTTTTATATATATATTTTCTTTTTATTTTGATTATTTTAAATTCTTTTTATTTTTATTATTCTATTTTTTTAAAACTATATTTTATTTTATAATATTTATTTTTCATTTCGTTCTTATTCTCAATCTTTATATATCATGTGATTCCATACAATTTTTCACATTATTTTATTTATTTATTCTATGTTTTATTTTTTTTTCACTGGCATGATTCTATTAGCATTCTAATTTTTAAATAAAAGTTGGATTCATTGTTGGATAAAGTTATAAATATATGTATTTTATTTAAATATTCTAATTTTATTTAGATAATTAGATTTTGTTTTTAAAATTTAAAATAACCTTGTAATTACACTCGTGCAACCAAACAACACACTTGTAATTATACTATAATTACATTCTGACAAATAAACAGGACAATATAATTACCAAAGTGTGTAATTACTACCCTGGTAATTACATCAATTCCAATTACCAGGCGACTTTCCAAACATACCCTAAATAATATGTTGAACTGATTTGATGAGATTACAACATCATTAATTAATTAATACATAAATAAAATAATGTCCTGTTTATTAGGTTAAATATTTAAATGATGTTGACAAAATTATTACTCCCTCTGTCCATCTTTACTTGACCCCTATACTATTTTAGGATGTCCAACAATACTTGTCCAGTTTATGAA
>JBCEWC010022091.1:0-10179 GCA_038996855.1 Solanum aculeatissimum | reverse complement strand
GCAACAATTCGCTTGAGAATTCGCAAAGATTTTAGCTAGAAAAGTGTCAAATGATGAGCGTTTTCGCGACTCATCATAGTACATGCATATTCGTTAAAGATTGGAAATATATCACACTAAGGATAATATTTCCTTGCCAACTAGCCCCAAAATGAGTCTGAAATATGGACTCATCAACAACCCTAACTTAAGCCTTTTCTTTCCCTCAAGCAAATCAAACATTAGTTCATCCAATTTTAAAGCTTGCAGATAGAGCCACAGGGAGTAACACATATATTTCCATCTTTTTCATCCTCTCTCGAACTTCCACAAACCACTTATGTGATTTTGAAGCCTCAAGAGTTGACTAAGGAGTAATCAAAACATGGCTATGCTAAAAATTGCTCATACAGTTGTTGATCACTGCTTAAAGCAATCATCATTTGCCCTCACGCCAAAGAAGATCCTGAACTCACAAGATTATGACATTATTTTCCTTTTCAACTCTCACTTTCCCAATTGAGAAATAAAATGTAAGCTTCAACCCATAGGCTTTCTCCTATTCTCAATTGGAGTTCACTTGACTTTCTTCCAGACTAGGATTCAAAAGGACTTTGTTAGAATTGTAATGTAGGGTCATGATTGGGTAGGACAACATATGAATAGTAGTGGCTAATCCCTCCTCAAACTCTATACATTCTTTTCATGCTCAAAGGTCCTTTTTGGACCTTTTCTTCTCTTTTTAGTTTGACACTTCTTTTGTTTTTGATTTATCAGCTTAAGTATCTCCCCTTTTAGTACTCTCATTTTTTTTTAAAAATTTAGAGGGTCCTCTTTTTCAAGCAATACATTTTTCTTTTTCGTTTTCAATTTTTTCAACCTTTTTCTTGCTTTCATCAATACTTGGACTTCTCCTATTTCTTTTTGTCTTTCCTCAACTTATTCATGGGAGACACCCTCTCTTTCTACTAACACCCCCAACTTTGACCTTTGGCCATCACTTTGATCATTTCAAGCTCAAGGAGGGATTGGTAATGAATAAGAAGGAATTGTCTTTCACAAATATAAGTCAAGGCTACATGGTCGCCAAAGAAAGGATCAAGGCTCAAGGGGCTTTACTAGGGACTCAATTCATTATCAATGCATGTCAATATGGTCAAGATGGACTCAATGAAACAAAAGAAAGCCTAAGGTCCTTTCCTAATCCGGAATCAACCAAGTCACTCCTCAAAACAAACCGGGCAAGTTCTAGATGTTGCAAAACATGCCTTTAAACAAAAGTCCTAATCTCATATTGGCACAATGAATTTGAATTTAAACAATGGCAACACACTTGCAATTTTTGATCATCGCATATCCAAGCTCAATCGCTCATATGATCAACTCAAGATGCATAAAATTCATGCATGAATTGATTTATCAAGAATATCACTAATTAGTAAGTGATTACATGCTCTTTGTCTATGACACTATCCAAATCAAAGATATTGATCATTGATGCTCGGATTGCTAAGAACCAAAAACACAATATTTACATTCAAACGACTTTTCATATATGCATAGGGTTTGTCAAAATGCAAGGACATCATTTGAAATCATTCATCCATTGATGTGATGCCAAAATACAACAATTTTAATGTTTAAAACCTGGGATTTTGTGTGTTCTCAAGGTGATGTTAGTACATTTGATGTGTGTTTCAATTTATTTTGCAGAATTTTAGTGTTGACTTGACTTTGGGCTTGAAGTATAGAAAGTTGCAGTTTTTGGGGGTATACGAGACCCTCTATGGGTCGTGGGTCCTTCCACGAGTCAAAGAGGAGGTTTCGTTTTTTCTTACAGTGTAGGGGTGAAAATTGAGTTGCACTCTTCTAGAGAGGACCACGAGTCGGGAACCAACACATGAGCCGTAGAGTGTGATCGTAAAGCAAGGATCAGAGATGAAATAGTTGTTAAAAAGTGGTATAGACGAGACCCTTAACGGGTCATAGAATCCTCCATGGCCCGTGAAAAGATTTCATGAAAAACGTCTGTTGGATGTAACTATATTCCACGAGACCCCTTTCATGAGCCCTGAACTGCTACACGAGCCGTTAAAGATGCCCGTAAATGATGCTGACACAGTTATTCTATTTCATTTTAGCTTCATATTTTAAGTACTATAAATAGATTTTTAGGGGTTTTAAGACATACAACAATAGAGAGGAAGAGAACGTGAGAGAACAACCTAGGATGAAAAAATAACTTGATTGTCAATATCGTTTTTGTGATTTCACTACAATCTTTTGGTTCAAGTTTGCAATTATATTGAGAAGTTAGATTTGTGTTCATCTATTCTTGCATGTAAGTACTATAATTATGTCTTTTTCTTGCATAATTTCTTAAAACACTCTAAGCATCCGTGGCTAAATCCATAACTAGGGTTGTGGGAGCCATGACGAACTAACTAAGATAAAATTGGATAACTTGCACATTCTTGGACGATTTTAGGATGTATTAGTTAATCTCTTCATTTTAATCAGTCTTAATGGTGGCCAATATTAGAAGTAACCTAGTATCACTTGCCAGATCAAGGAAGTGAGTAATAGGAAAAGAGTTAATTAACAAGAGTTGATCGATATCTCTCAACTAATCAATCTAACTAAAATAAGTAAGATTGTACTGGAATAGAATAAGGGTTAGTAAATCAACATCACAGAGACGGATCAAGTAATGTGATGAAATTCACCTATACACCGAATCAAGAATTTAGGAGAACATAATTTACTGTCCTGCACCTACACACCAGAAAAGAGTCATAAGTATCCAAGATCACTTAGTTAGGGAGTCATGGGGAATACATACCCCTAGTTCACTTTTCTCTTGATTACAAACACATGCATTTTAGTTTAGATTTTACTTTCACTTGCAACCCTCCCCCCTCTTTGTGTTTATTTTCCTATTTTCTGGGAGATAATAGGGTTAATCGATTCAACTTACAAGTTATGCTAATCCAGAGTCTACTACATTCCTCGAGGGATCGATCCTAACCATTATTAGGTTAAATACTTGATAATGACCACTTTAACCTCCGAGTGGAGGTATGAGCTGAGCGAAATCAAGCATTTTGGCGCTGTTGCCGGGGAATACGGCTAGACTTGATTAGTGCAACGTAATTTGATAGATTGTTCTTTATATCTATTATTTTACGTTTTTGCTATTTTTGTTCAATTACAGGGTGCAGGTGAACAATGCATGCCAAATACGAGAAGTTGAGACACTCTCTTGACTCCTTTTAGCTAGAGATCCACAAAATACTAAGAAGAATGGCCCCGACAACCTAGTAATAATGATGGTGATAATGTAGCTAACACTGTACTGAATCCAAATAGGGATAAACCATCTATAATAAGTCCACAGCCTGAGGGACTTCAAGCCGCATCTAATGATTGGAACCAATATCGGTTGAACCCAATGACTATGGATGTCACGGGAGCGATAGTGTTACCTCCACTTCTGGGTGACACTAAGTTCATTGTGTCAAGTGGGTTGCTACAAATGCTACAAAATGGTGGGTTGTTCGCAGGCCTACCATTAGAGGATCCACACAATCACCTGCACAGCGTTGTGTTTGTCTGCAAGAGCGTAATAGGAAATCAAAATCTATCCATAGATGTCATTGAGTTCCGTGTCTTTCCATTATCTCTTACTGGAAATGCAAAGTTATAGTTAGCTGAGTTCCCACAAAGCTCGATCACTAGTTGCGCTGAACTACAAATGGCCTTTTTGTCAAGGTACTTCCCCATATTCAAAAAGCTCAAGTTGAAGAAGAAGATAAATAACTTTGAACAACTGCCTGGTGATTCGATTGGTACTACATGGGAGAGATTATAAAGTGTCTAAGAAGGGTTCCCAACTACAAAATCGTAGATGAATCCTTGGTTGAGACCTTCTACAAAGCCTTTGATGAGAATGGGCAAGCAGTTGTCAATACCATCATGGGTGGATCATTTATACATTATACCTTCCAGAAGATCACCAAAAGGCTAGAGCGGGTGGTCATGACTAACCGTGTATGGGGCACAAGAGACAAAGCCATAACTAAGAGCTCATTTGCAGTTACTACTTGTTGACATCTAATTTTTACCCTCCACAATACAAACTAATTATTGAAATTTTGATTCTAACTAATTTGGAATAGTTAGCTTTCAAAAATGCAAAAACATATTTTAATTATTTTTAAGATTAACCATTTTGTACTTAGATTAATTCTTTTAAGTTATTGATATTAAAAGCTCCTCAATTAATTTGTATTGATTTCGTCTCGTGATCAATTTTATCAATTAATTCAAATTGATCACATTTTAAATGATCGTGTTTGTAATTTAAATTGGCCAATTCTTAAAACCATTTCCCTTACCCCTTTTACTTTAGTTTTTCAGACCATTTTGGTCCATTTATGGGACCAAATTTGGCCCAAATCTCTACTTTCAGCCTACATCTACAAATATATACACACCTATTCACATAAATTACTCCCGCCCCAGCCCAAACTTTTTCCAATCCCAGCCCAAAATTCGCAGACCCGGCCCACTCCCTATCATTTCATCAACCAACACAACTCATACAAACATATACACCAATACATATTCCCTAACCGACCCCACGTGCCCGTAATCTCTCCTTTCCCTGATCCTATGCTCTTCACGTGCAAACTCCACCCTCTCCCTTTCTTCTTCATCGCTAAGAACACGAACAACCCAGATGCCCAAATCCCTCAACCTTCAACCAAATTAGATTCCTCTAACAAACTCGATTCCCTCCAACGTCTTTTCGTACATACGTGGCTCCTCGATGGTTAAGGTATATTTTTGTTGAGAGGAATCAGACACGCAGCTTTATCTCGCTCTCATCCCACCTTCAACCTTGCAAATTGATAGTTGAATCCATCAACACATCGAGGATTATCTCAATTCCCGGGCAGAAGTTTTGAATTTGAAAAACCCTAGCCTACTCCAAAAATTCTAGCCCTAAGTTCCTTAAATCTCCTTGCATTTCCCCCTCTCTTTTCTAGCCCTAATCCGCCTCTATTTAAACCCCTCTCTATTCTAGAGAAAGGGGTTAGCATTTTCAGCGGCCTTACTCCAAGAAAAAACCTAAATATTTTCCAGAAAGGTCAGTTTAAATTCGAAGGTTAGGAAGTTAGAGGTTCTTGGTCTCGAGGTGAGGAAAGGATATATGAAGCGACATTCTCGTAGTGAAGAGTTTGTTCTTTGATTCGTCGTCCCAGGACGCTGCCCTCCAAAGGGTGCAATCTTGACTTTGTTCTTCTTTTCTCATTTGAATATGTGTGTTTGGTTATGAAAGGGATTGTTATGTTCCACTAACTTTTCTTTTGTTTTTAGTTGTTTTGTTTCTGCCTGAAATCACTGTGTTTGTAAGCTTTTGATGTTGGTTTCATATCATTAAGATGTAATCTTTTTACGAACATAGTTCGTTTAACATGCTGTGAGGGATCATTTTTGTTCGGTTTCATTTGGGTGACATTACTGCTGTGTTCTTGTATTAATGATTTATGGGTTTCTTCATCACTATTTTTTCTCATCTTTATGGTTTAAAATTTCTCTGCTACCCCCATTTCCCACACCCCTGCTTCCTGTTGTATTATTTTCAAACTTTATGACACCCTTGGTTGCTGGTTGTCCCCTTACTGATCTAAAATGCCATTATTTGGTACTTTAGTCAATTTTAATAACCTGAAACAAATTACTAAGTTAATGGTAAACTCTGTTTCAGTGCTAACGGATTAGCCTTTGCGTATAGCATTTTCAGATTCTCATATTCTATTTTGTTAATGAATACTCTCTCAAATACTTTGAATCTCCTTTCAAAGTCTTGACATTTTGTTATGATGTTGTTGTCCTGTTTTATTATCCTAGTTCACAGTGTAGCTTGACTCACTTGTTAAAGCTCAAGTTCTAACATGTCTATGTGTTGGTTAGCATCTTAAATGATAAAAATGGTTTGAATCTGCAGGATAGTAACTAATTTGTTTATGTGCTTCGCCCATAGTAAGATGTCATTTTGATTTAAGTAAGTAAAGATTTGTTTTGTCATGAATCTGCTTGACTCCTTGTTGTCTTGGTTTCATCTCATCTTCAGTTGTTATATCTGTAAAAGTTTTAGTTTTCTTGCTTATGATTCTTATTTTATGCTTAAAAGCATATCTATTTCATCTCATTTGATTTTAAAATGGGCCGTTTTCAGATTTCACATCTTAACAGTCATGTCTTCAATGCCAACTTAAATTTCTGATGAAATAGTTTTGAATTCATGAGTCTGTGAATCTTCCTTGTTTCCATTCTCTGTTTCAGCTCGCTGTCCTAATCAGTGACTTTCTTTTAGGTGTCAGATATCTGGTCTGCTATCTTGGATGAAAATGTGTGTAGGTCACATAGTTAACTATTTTTTTACGAGAATGTTCTGCTATAGGGCTTTCAGTTCAGATTAAGTTTAAATATTCTGTTTGGCTTCCGTTCAGTTTAAAAGACTGATTTGTTTAAGTTTGAAATGTCCGTGTGATCTTCTTGTACTGCTATCCAGTATTGTCTTAAACATGAGCCTGTCTCAATGAATGCATGTTTTCCTATTCATATGTATAGTTCCTATGTCTAAACATATTCTTGTTGTCAAGTGGTCATGAATTATGCTTCATTGTTGCTTTAGTATATATCAGGGCCTCACTGTGAGATATGACTGCTTCCAGTGCCTTGAAAAGAGTCAAAATGATTTTGTTTGGTAACATAGTAACTAATTCGCTGTTATTTCATAGCTACATAGTAACTAATTCGCTGTTATTTCATAGGTACATAGTAAGCTCTATTTGGTTTTACAAGGAAAGGGATTGATATGCTATGCTTCAAACATCTATGCTCTTTGACACCTTAAGTCACTGTTTTTCCCTTAAATTCTTTTCTTTTCTTTTCTTTTTTACTTGAATCTGTCTTCTATCCCCATCCCACATCCCTGTTTTAATCTTGTTCTACTCCAGCACATTAAGACTTTTTCTTAAAATCTGATTGTTTCCGGTGTTTTTTAAAAGGACAAAAATTGGTTTCCTTTGATAATATAACAACTAAGTGTTTTCCGTTTCGTTGTCACATAGTAGGTGTTATTTGGTTTTGACGAATGAAAGAGGGCTGATTTGTTAGGCCCTGTGGTTAATGACTTTCTTCGTTACTTTTCAAACTTAAATTTTCTTTCTTGCGTTCCAATAGCCTATAGTTTTATTCAATCAAACATAGATTTTTTATGTGACATGCTTACTTGTTCCTGTTTGTGTTAAGCATGAAGGTTGTTGTTTATCTGTTCTTAAAGGTCTAGCTGTTTCCTCTAACTTTCTGTGTAGAAAATGATTGAAATTAGTTACATCTTTTAGTTCTTCCTATAAAGCAATCTGTTAACCTCTTGAAAAAGATTTGAATCTTGTTTTCTGAAGTATATACTCAAATATGATCACTGGAAGCTTCATTTTTGTTTGAACCCAAGCATGTTTGCCCTTATTTAAGCCTGACATTGACTTTTAGCTTATTGCAAATATCTCATTATATCCTTTCAACTTCTCTTTATGGTTGTCTTTGTGTGTAAGCCATTTAGTGGCATTCAAAACTTTTTTTATAAACTTTATTCTTTGAATGAGAAATACTTATATGATTTTATTTCTCTTGCATGTGACATTCTAATTGAGTCCTTTCGGACTCTACCTTTGCTTTGGGTAATCTCGGGTCTGGAAAATTATTGGGGAGTTTAAAGAAGATATCATACAGGTTTCAGAAGCTAAAATTCAGTGTGTATACACTGATATACACAAGTTATACATGAAGTGTATCACAGGGCAACAGAGAAAAATGGCCTTAAAAAAGGCCTAAGGTAGCAGCAGGGACCTTTTGAATGGGCTAGGCAGGCCCAAAAGCTGTTAGAGTTAGGGCAGGTGCAAACAATTGGGCCTGCCAAGCCCAATTTTTGCTTAGTTTATCTTTCTTATTATTCTAGTATTTTTTTTGTAATATTTGTTTGTTTATTTGTATTAACACTAACTCTAACCTTAATTTAATTTTGTAGTTTATTTGTTAATCTAAATAATTCCTCTTTAAGTTGAATATTTGTGTTAAAATTGTGTTTCTTTTTATGTTAGAATCATTTTAAATATTTCAAGAAGTCTACTCGTTTTTAAAATAGTCAAAATATTTCAAAGTTATTTCTTAAAGTTCAAATGCCTTTAAAAGAAAAATTAAATATTTTCCATGATTTACTTAGTCAAAATTTCTTTTTTTAAAAATTATTTTTAAAAGTTAGTAAAAATTTTTCTAATCGTCGGTCAACCGCAATTAAGCAGTTATTTTTGAGTGATTAATTTCTTTTGAAAAATAGAAATTGAATCTTTACGTAGATCTTTAATATTTTTAAAATCTTTTTGTTAGGTTTTAAAAAATTAATTCAAATTTTTTTAATTTTGTCTTTAAAAATTAAGTAGCATCTCTGTAATTTCAAAAATTTAATTTTACTTAAATTAATTGAGTAATTAATTGAATTTTTTTCAATCAAGCCCATTTTTTAAAAATTAACAGAAATGACGACTCTGTTGGGAAATTAAATTAGAATTTATTTGACTAACTATTTGGTTATGTAATAATTAGTAATTTATTTTCCTTATTTGCTCAAATTATTTGTTTAATTTTAGTATTTAACTGTTTCATTCATGACATATTTCGTCAAATGATAAAAAATAGTATGCATTGGGTTAAAGGTGGTTATGGAGTTATCCCCTGTTGTCCCTTCAGAAAAATACTTTAGTTTATTCAAAAATAGTAATTGGGTAGTTGGTTTGCGATCATCCAACGTCATTAACTATTTTACCTCGATGTTTATCCAACTCGGATCTCAGGTCAAATTCAAAACCAACTCTTAGTCAAACTAAGATAGAGCGAAACTCAAACCTTCAATTTTAAACATTAGCTTAGGATAGCTTAATACAAAGAGGTATTAAGTCCATTAGAAAACTACCAAAATGTGTCAAAAAAGGTCCCGACCTACATCATTTTATGTGGCATTTGAAAGATGTGTGTGTATTAAATCATTTGTTGTCTCCTAGGGGGAGGAGTCCTAATTGAGCCTTCTTTTATAGGAATGACTCAATTTCTCAAGTTCGACATGGTCGTAGAAGCCCTATAATGACTTCCGATGTGGTGGAACAATCTAAATGTTGAACACGAACGGGAGTTAAACAAGCACATAGATTTATTACCCTCACTTATGAAGATGCCGACTTATCCAGAGTTGATAGAAGTCCTAACTGGGTTCTGGAATAATGAAAGAATGGTATTTCGATTTGGAACCATGGAAATTACCCAGATGTTGAAGAGATTCAGGATGCCATTGACACTGCACGCACGGGAGGTAAAAGGAGAGTTCGGAAAGAAGAAGGAATCTTAATTCCTAACAAGTTAACTTCGAAGGATATCATGGAATACCTATATCTCAGGCAAGCAGATTGGATTCACGGGTTGAGTGTTGCCTTCAGGATCTATATGATCGGTTTGGGCACATAGATTTTTATATAACCTTCAATCAGGAGTTCAAATCCTATCGGGAATGGGATCAGATATGACCCTTGGCGTTCGCCATCACACTGTTGGGGGTCATGGTGTTCCCTCAAGGCCTAAGCCTTAGCATCAACACCTGAATCATCATGATTGCTCACGCTGCCTTTCACGGATGCGAATATCAGGGAGTAAGGAAATACTACCCACTCGTGCCTACTATCATAGCTAATTTGTATCGTACCCTAGGAAGATATAGGAATGGGCATCTTTACTTTCATGGATGCAACTTGTTTCTCCAATGGTGGATAATAAGCCATCTGATCAAAGTTGGAGGGGCCCAGGAACTCTCCACAATAGACAATTATAAATCTCTTCTAAGTCTCATTGATAAGATATATTGGGGAGACTTCGAAGGAAAGAGAACAAGACAAGGATGAGCTCAAGTTTTTTCTGAGTGAAGAGAAGACAATGTTCAATGGATGTGTGATTGGTTCATCTCAAAAGAGATCGTGATTCGGGGTTACAAGTGGCACGCCCAAAATCTCATTAAGGCGGACTGGCACCCGTTGCCGACCAGGCTCGGGAGAACCAACCTGTAATCACACTGTCTATGAACATTAT
>JBCEWC010022090.1:0-10179 GCA_038996855.1 Solanum aculeatissimum | reverse complement strand
TCTATAACAATATTGGAAGAACCCATAACTTAATTGAAAACTTAAAATCAAATTTAAAGAGTTAGGGTTCATAGGGTGTTCAAGGATGAAAGAGGATCTTTGAATCAAGTCACAGATACCTTAATTTTACCAACTAATTGTAAAGTCAAACCTAGTCAAGGTCTTCTTCCCCAAAATTCTTCAAGCTTTCTTCAATGGAGGCCAATAGAGTTTTAGAATTTCTAAAGAGAGTGTAGGAGGGTTTGAATGGATGAATGAGGGTTTAGGGATTGATTTAGGGCTTTAGAATACCTTAGGATGTCTAAAAAGGGCCTAAGGATCAACCAAATTACGACTTAACCTTTAATGAGGCGGACAAAATTATTGCACGCAGGGTCAGACTGGAGAACCAGACTGTCTGTCCCACCTCTCACGGACCGTTAACCTGCTCGTGGTCCATGCCTTAGCCCCTCAGGCTGGCCACAGCATAGGCAAGGCACTTCCCTACTTGACGGACCACCAAACGGTCCGTTTGGGGTCACACGGACCGTGGGGTGGTCCGTGGACCTTTACTTGGTTTGTGGGGTGGGTCCTGGCCACCCCATGCTCTCTGGACCATCTCACGGAACCCCACACTGACCGTGAACAGTTTCACGGACCATGTTCCTTCCCTTAGCCACTTTCCGGAGCCTATTTTCAACGTCTTCCAAATTTTGGACAGTCCCACTGTTTAGGCCATAACTTCCTCATCCGAACTCCAAATTGAGTGAAACCAGTAGAGTTGCGAATTTAATTAAAAGAGATTGAATTTGATATACAGTAGCCCACATGGTTAGACCCACATGAAAAGTTATGACCGTTTGCAGTACACTGCCCAAACTATCCCTCTAGGCCACCAACTAGCCCGTCTTGCGTTCAGCCACTTAAACTCAACCCGTGGCTACCAAAACTCAACAATGACCAGTAGTACATCATATAATACAAACCATAAGAGGTTTTGAAATTTTGGGGTTGTTACATTAGGAAGCCTAAAAAGGGCCTAGGGATGAACCAAATTACGACTTAACCCTTAAAGAGGCAGAAAATTCACTGAACCCAGGGCCAAATGGTGGCCCAAACAGTCCATACAACCTCTCACGGTCCGTCTATATGCTACATCATATTTGCCTTAGTCAAATAAGCAGCCAACAGCCTTGCCAAGGCTCTGCCCCAATTGGCGGACCACCAAACAGTTTGTTTGAGGTCTCACAGACCGTGGGGTGGTCTGTGTACCTTAACTTAGTTTGTGGGGTGGTTCATGGCCACCCCATGCTCTCTGGACCATCTCACGGACCCCCAAACGGACCATGAATAGTTTCATGGTCCGTCTCCCATGCCTTGGCCCATTTTCACGGTAGCTTTCCAGTATCTTTCAAATTTCAGGCAGCCTCACTCTTTAGGCCATAACGTTCTCATACGAACTTGGAATGGAGTGAAACCAGTTGCATTGCGAAGATAATTCAAAGAGATTCAATTAGATATGTAGCATACCATATGGTTAAAT
Organism: Solanum aculeatissimum; assembly: GCA_038996855.1. Lineage (NCBI taxonomy): Eukaryota > Viridiplantae > Streptophyta > Magnoliopsida > Solanales > Solanaceae > Solanum > Solanum aculeatissimum. The sequence continues at coordinate 8,657 of JBCEWC010022090.1, read as the reverse complement.
CCACATCAAAAGTTCTCATTCTGTGAAGCTCACTGTCCCAACGGCCTCTCTAGGCCCCAAAATGATCCATTTTGTGTTCGGCCACTTAAAATCAACCCGTGGCTACCAATTTCAACTGTGACCAGTATAACATCATACAAGACCATCCATAAGGAGTTTGGAAAATTTTTGGGTTGTTACACTATCTTCAAAATATCATATGGGCCAATGAATCAGGGATTGAGCTTTCCCCTATTCCTGAATCTCATCACACACTTCATGGGTGATACCTTCGGCCAACTACTACCACCAATAGAGAACTCAAGAGTCCTAGTCCTTCGGCCAACATAACTCTTCTGCTAGCTTTGAGCTGTCAATAGTCTTTCCTAAATAAAACAAACCCGATCCATTGCATCTCTAAGTAAATCTACACCAAACACATCTGTTGAACTTGAGTTAAACTATCCAATAAGTGATATTCACCTTCGTCCATACAAAGCCTCAAGTGGTGCCACCTAGATGCTAGAATGGTAACTATTGTTATATGCAAACTCTTCCAGTGGTATGTGTTCGTCCCATCGCGCCCCAAAATCTATCACACTAGCACGTAACATGTCCTTCAACACCTTAATGGTGTGTTTGGACTATCCATCTATCTAGGGATGGAAAGCTGAACACAAATCCACTAGAGTACCCAAACCACGTTGTAATGCTTGAAAAAATGGGAGGTGAATATCAATTCCCTGTCAGACACTATAGACACTGGCACTCTATGCAATCTAAGAATATCTCGAATACATAACCTAGGAAATTGCTCCACACTCTATCTAGTGTTCACCGGTAAGAAGTGAGACAATTTAGTCAAACGATCAACAACAACCTAAACTAAATGGAACTTGCCCAAGGCCATGGGTAAACCTATAACAAAATTCATAGTCACTCTCTACCATTTCTACTGAGGAATGGGCATCCTTTGCATCGATCCATCAGGACTTTGGTGGTCATACTTGATTTGTTGGCAATTCAGATATTTTGCCATGAATTCATTAATGCCTCTTCTCATCTCGAAAAACCAATAATGTTGTTTAAATCATGGTACATCTTTGCTACAACAGGATGGATGGACTATTTTGAACAATGGGCCTCTTCTAATATAAACCTAACATATTCCCCTACCTTAGACACATAGACTATATCATTTATCCTTACAATATCATCAAAATCAATAATAGTATCCTTGGCTTCTCTCCTCAACACTTTGTCATGAATCAAGAACAACCTAGGATCCTCAAACTGATGAGCACATATCTGATTAAGCAAGGAATATCTAGACTCCACAAAAGCCAAAGGGCTGCTATATAGGAGAATCTAGAAAAAATGTCTATAGTACCCTGCAAAACTAATGGAACTCATAATCACAATGACAAAAATAGGCCTAACCCACTTACGAACAAATTCTACCTTGGCCCGATCAACCATAATACCATCTTTTGATACTATATGCCCATGAAATGCAACAGACTCAACCTAAAACTGAAACTTGGAAAGCATGACATATATAACTTCTTTTCTCTCAATCTTTGGAGTACGATCCTCAAGTGATGAACATGATCGGGCTCACTCTTGGAGTAAACAAAGATATCATCGATATACACTATCACGATTATGTCTATATAGGTGTTGAACACTGAGTTCATCAATATCATAAAATTAGTCGTGGCATTAGTCAATCCAAATGACATAACCACGAACTCATAATGCCTATAACGGGTCCTGAAAGATGCTTTCAGAATATTAGACTCCCAAACTCTCAACTAATATTAGCCATACCACAAATCTATTTTGGAGAATAGTGAGGCACTATGCAACTAGTAAAATAGATTATCAAAGTGAGGCAAAGGATATTTGTTCTTGACGGTCACTTTGTTCAGTTTACAATTGTCAATACACATACACATAGTGCCCTTCTTCTTATAAACAAATAAGACCTGAGCACCCCAAGGAGATACTCTCGGACAAATGCAACCTTTCTTTAGCAAATCCTCCAGTTACCCCCTTCAATTGTGTCAACTGAGTTAGAGCCATCCAATAGGGGGCAATAGATATAGGGTTAGTGTCTGGCTTCACATCAATAGAAAAGATGATATCATAATCTAGAGGGACACCAGGAAAATCACTCCAGAATACATCCATAAAATCTCTAGCAACCCTTATGGTCTCTAATGATTGGGAGTCCTAAAAAATAGCCCAAACTTGAGCTAAATAAGAAAAAAACCTTATCCGTCAATAGGCAGACATGCATATATGAAATAACTCCCTTGGGATAGGAGCTAGGTTCTCCGGTCTACACCAATTATGGTAAATTAAGGCAAGATAAGTCCATGGTCTTCGTATGTCTTTCAATGATCATAATGAGGCAATAGTTAGTCCATACCCAATATCACATAAAAATTTAACATATCCAACAATATCAAGTCAGCAATAATATCTCTCCCATAAAAGTCATGACACAACTTTGATATACCTGATTTACCACTAATGATTCACCTAATGGGGCAAAAATAAAAATAGGCTCGATAAGTGGCTCACATGTAATATCAATATTGGAAGTAAAATAAGTTGAGATATATGAATAAGCATAGCCTAGATCAAATAAAATTGAATATGAATGGTGGAACATCGGTACCATACCTATGAAAACTGGATCAGAGGCCTCTTCCTCAGCTTTATCTTGATCAGCATAGCAAACTCTATGGCTACAACTAACTTATGGGCCTCCATGGGCTCTACCTCTCACAGTGCCATGATCTCCCCTAGTACCTCCCCTTATGCCCTAAGAGGTGTCTCTAGCTGCTGGTCTTCAGGCTAGATAAGTCAGCTGAGACCCTGAAGCCTAGAAAGAAATTCACAATGTGGAAAATAGTTGGTGAAGTGCCCAGACTCATCACAAATATAATAGGCTCGAGGATCCCATCCCTGAGATGACTTTGCCAAAGAACCACAACGTCTGACTGAACCAAGAGAGCTATCATGGTCTGTCTGAGTAGGCCTAGACCTGTCAACACTATCAGATGCTGGGATGGTTGATGAACTTCCCAGCCTTGATGGGCTTGCCTCTGAAACTCTCAATTCGTAGTGGATGCCTACTAAACTATCCATATTGACGGAATCTTTTCCAGCCACCCTATCAATCATGTCAAATGTGTGTTATCATGCAAGCATAATCTACCACACTCTAAAATGTGCCTCTAACCAGAACTAGGAAAGTTGTAGCCTCCTAAAGAAACCCTACCAACTACTTGGTGAAGCATCAAATCCTCTGAAACTTAGTAGAGATGATGAATAAGGCATATCTGGAAATTGTATGAAATCTGGACTCATAGTTTGACACTGACATATAACCCTGTTGAAGTCTATGAAACTCATCTCGATGACTATCTTGAAGGCTATACGACTTGATCCTCTCAAAGAATATCCCTGTAAATTGATCCCACGTCATTGATGGATATTCTAAAGGTGGACGAGCAAAAATTGACCTCCACCACTTCTTTGTTAGGCGGATAAACTAGTAAGAGGTATAAGTAAATCCATGCGACTAAATAAGGGCCAAATTACATAGTTGGTCAAGACACTCTGACAAGAAATCATAAGCTCTATCACTAGGGGTACCATCAAATCTTAGGGGAGCTAAGCATACAGACCATTGAAAACTCTTTTTCTCAGTTGTGTACACAACTGGACTAATAGAAAGTTGTGGAACCATAAACAAGGGTAGTTCAATAGATGGAGCAATAGCCAAACTCTGAAACCGAGAACTTGAACTCTGCCGAGATATCTAAAGATAACCATAATAGTCATTGGAGGATCCATAGGACTGAGAAAGGACTCACTGGATCATGGTTGGTTTAACTGGGACTATAGAACGACCAACCAATGCTGTAAAAATTGGTATGTCAATAGTAGTTGGGACTAGATGAGCTCCCTCCAATCTATCCAATGCCCATATTAGTAGCTCTTGAACTAAGGTCGTAGAATTTCGCGCGCTGAGGGTGGTGGAATAGCGTATATAGCTCCCTCTAACTCATAATCGTACCCTGAAGAAGCTGATCTAGTATGTCTTCTGGATGAAGCTGCCAATCTAGCATGCTTTTGGCCTCGGCTCTATCATGAGATTTACCTTGAACATGAGTGGGAGCCACACCAGCTGGCGTAGGCTCTCCTACTGATCATTGGGATCTTGAAATTGGAATATGTACAAAAAGAGTAAAGTAGAAACTTTAAAGATATGTGATATGAAACAATGCATGAATTAAAGGAAGACATGAAATCTTTTACTATCAAGTGCCCCATAGACTCCTGAAGATGTTTATGTATGTCTACATATTGATCCGCGAGGGACTACTAGACAACTTGATTTTTACTCACCAGCCCAACAAACCTTGACCTCTGATACCAAACTTTTCATGACCAAAAATTAGATTGCAACTAAAGAGAATAAAATAAAGCAAAAACAACCATAACATATCATAGGAAATCCAAAACTCTGTAGTCATGAGTACAAGAGCATCTAAAGTAGTACAAATGATAAAATACATCAATCTTAAATGAAAGATACAATGGTGTATGATAATACCTAATACAACATCTTGAATAAAAGCAATAAAGAGAATCTCAAAAGACCCACTAAGACTCAATGTCTGAGTCGCACCTCTATGATCTAGAATAAATGGATAATAACTCTGCGAGAATAAATTAACTACCCTGTGTAGGTGTCATGACCATAACCTAGGGCCTAGGCATAACACAATAAATTGGGAACCCCAAGGTACCCCAAACAAGCCTCTTAAGCGTACATGGAACATCATTTATTATGGAAGCAAAAATGAATGTGAATAACATATAAATTCTAGGGGAAACAAGACTTTAGACTAATGCTATGGGGATGTTGTAGGGAAGAGGATTAACATGGATCGCATAGCAAATAAAGTCTAAAGGGAAGGTAAGTATGACTCACACTACAGGGTAATTAGGGACTTAGGACGTTTATCTCATCCATGCAACAAGCACTCAACATACAAGAGGGAATAATGGACTAAGGGAGACTTTCATAATACGTAGCATAATAAGAGTCGAGCTCATAGGATACATATACGTATATCCAACAACACCTATAATACGAATAGAACGAGGGTGAACACATCTCCTGGGCTCACCCCCAAAATATAATATCCATAAATATACAAGTCTTAATAAGACAACAAAGTAAAGGGCTATTTTCTGCGAAGTGGAGGACTCATCAAAAATGATCTTCAATTGAATTGTTTAGCCATGAAAAGGAGGAGGATGAATAGGAGCTCCGGTCTCTAAATGGTTAGATTATGTAGGCAAAATTATATGTTAGTAGTTTAAATGTCCTAAATATGTGGGTATAATGCAACAAGAAACATAAGCCATAATCAAACAATATGCATAATCATAAATAACAGATAGAAGATCAATATGTCATGAAGGCTTGATTCCTTAGTAAAAATATGTATGAAGAACCATCAAATCGTATAATATATCATACATAGATGGGAAATGACCATAACCAATACACTAGACCAAGTGAGCTACTACTTGGAATCTTGACGTTCACTGCACACTGGGCTAGGAGTGGTCTACTTTTCCAAGGTAAACCAAACACTCAGCTTAAAGGAACCTCCCCTTTTTGGTTAGTCATGAGATAAGAGTCTTATGGGAACACCACCCTTTTTAGTTAATAAAAAATAGAAGCCTTACATCATCTCCACCCTTTTCGGCATTAAGTGCCATGTACCTTATGAAAACTCCCCCTTTTTGGTTAGTCTTTCCATAAGCAATTCACAAACCTATGGTTGCAACATAGTTAAGGGAAAATGGCTACCCACAAAGGTCCACTCAGTGCTAGGTCACAATCCCAAAGAATACTCAAAACATCTTTATAGTCATGTTATGCAAATCGTCATAATATGACAATATTTTCATAGAGTAGCTTATCAAAACTAATGCTTAATAATAGTAAAGATAGGGCTTCATTACATTCATATTTTTCACAATATTCTCATATTTCATCACATGAATAATAGCCCTTTCAATATCTTATCATTAATAATTTGCATAACTTTCCATAATCCCTTCATCAACATAGAAGCTTAGCTTACATCTTTAATCAAACGATTGGGTACATGTTCATAAATTTAAAACCATATAACTCAAAAGTTAATGATTTGAGAAGAGTAAAAGGGAACCACTTGAAATTTATTCAAAATAACCCACCAAAGAATAACAAAGTTTACCTAGGGTATCATCAAACCCTCATAAAGATCCATAAATTTCACATGTCTTTTCAATGCCATATCATGTACCAAGGTAAATCATCACAAATCTCTTCATAATATTATCATATAAAAGAGTTCATTAAACATCCATAAATATCGATAAATCTCATGTAGATGAGGAGGAAGAATGGTTTAAATTGATGAGGAGAGGTTTCCATAATCAAAACCCACATATCATGTGTTATTTTATAGGAGGAAATCTGATTTGGAGATGGAAAAAACAAAAACCCTAGCTTGTGCTCTCTCTTTTGAAGACCTTTAAAAGCTCGAGTGGAGTTTAGGACTTAGAGTAATTTTTGAATAAGTGGGAATAGGGTAGATTAGGGTTGAAAAGGGTTATTTGATGCTTAAACGACGTATTATAAACATATAATACTAGGAAAAGTTGGTTTTTCTACTTAAAAAACTTTGACCAGATAGGACCACGAGATACCAATTACGGGTCGTAGGAATGGGGCTTTGTCTAATATTTTAGGTCCTCAAACATTTCTCTGATCCTCAACCTACAATAGGACTTACAGCTTGTAAGTCAATCTATTGGTCATAAACTCAACTTCAGATATCAGTATTTTCATCAGGTTTTACCATTATTCCACGAGCCCAGGATACGGCTCGTAGAGGCCCTTACCATAGGCCCTTCCGTAAGATCCACTGATACTTGAAACTTTTTCTAGATTTTAGTTCTTAGGACCTTTTTACACCTTCCAACATGTGGGACCTTACAATATCTCCCCCATGGATATATTTGTCCCCGAATGTGCTAAAGGAAATCTCTTAGGAATAGAATACATGCATCATATGTAAAATGCAACATATACATCATGAAAATTCTCAAATCATGCTTCAATTAACCTTTTTGATGAAACTTCAAAATCACTTATTTATGTAGAGATGACATAAAATGACATGAAAGAATGGGGAGGTTCTCAAATAGGAAAAATCATAGTACCTCAAGCTTGGTGTCACTACCCGGAAGTGGGGCCTAGATGTGACATGGCGAAGGAGAACCCAAAAGTCCTCAATCAAGACATCAAAGCATCATCACTCACATCATCGGTTTGGAAGCGCGGAAAATTAAACACATAATACAAAATTCTAAGGGAAACGGGGCTTTGGACTCAAGCTATGGGGATGTTCCCGAGAATGGGATGAGCATGAATCACATAGCACAAAGCAAGTATTTCTAACGGGCGGATAAGTAGGACTCAAGGTATGGGGGCATACCAGGTTAGGGAACTTTCCACATAATCACATTCTCAACATTCACAATCCCATAATCATAAGCATAAGCATAATCGAAACATCATTTCCATAACATAAACCGCATTAGTCATAACATCCCAAAATGAACATAATACAACGTGGAAGAGTCTAACATGTCAAACATAGCCTCTTCATGGATAGAGCGGGGCCTCGATATAATCCGGGCTCACCCTCAAGTCATAAAGAAAGAAAATAAAACAATACGAGGAAGAGGATAGTAGATATTGCCCTTGGAAAAAGGGCTCACCACAAGTAAGTAGCTTCAAGAGATCATTCGTCGTGCAAAGGTAGATAGAGGTCATCGTCGGTCCCTAAATGGTTAAAATATGTAAACAAGAGTATGGGTTAGAACAATAAATAACTAAGTATGCGGGCATGCAAATGTGTGCACATGAGCCTATAGTGACCTACATGGAAACGGCACATACATAGAAGAGAATATAAGAAAGACCAATATATCAATATGCCATGATGTTCATTGATGTATAAAATGCCATAATGCTTATAATATATAGGGGATGGAACCATAACCGACATCCAAACTCATGTGAGCTACAATATGAACTTGCCCAATGAGGCCTTCCATTGGATCCGAGAAGATTACTTGCAAAAGGTAATTATTTCGGTGTGATGGCCACCTTACTTACGGGTCTCCCATTTTAGAAGGATTTACATAACATAGCATATCATATCAAGGCATACCTTACGGGCCTCCCATTTTGGTAGCAACCTATGGTGGCACATAATTTTGGGAAAGGAGTGGGACCCTTGTGGATAGCCCACTTACTACTCCAATCCTACTCGGTACTAAGTCATCATCCCACAAGAATACGTATATATATAGATGCTTTTAAAATGAAAACTTGACACATGAACATCAAGCCATGCATACTTGGGCTTAAAAGCCAAATCACTTTCATTACTCATATGCATATTTAACCAGAGTTAAAAACATTTCATAATCATGCTTCATGGGCTAAAAAGCCAAACAAACTTTCATGTCAAACTTCATACATAAGAGTAGCTCCATACTTGTCATATCATATTGGTGTAAAC